>PVLD010010281.1:0-71673 GCA_004027595.1 Dinomys branickii
CTGTCTGACTAAATTTGCATGTCTGTATATGGGTCCATACATCTACAATTCGAAGTTATCAATGGATAAAGCAACAACTACTGTTGAGACCATATCACCTTGTCTATAGATTAGTTGTGATTGTACTATTTTCTATGATAATGGGTGTCTGTTTGTCAATATGTTTTTGTACTTTTATGTTTCTAAAATAAAAAAAAAACAAACAAACAAACAAACAAAAAACAAAAGAGATATTTACTTATGTTTTTGAAAGACTTTCAGACATTGGTCTTCTGTATGTATTACTTTATTTTATACTCTCATAATGGCTTTCCCGTTTGATATTTCTTTGACAGAATATAAAAAATTAAAGTATTAATAGATTATCTTATATAAATAAGAATAAGTTCATTGTTAGGGGACTGGAATTAGTTATATTTATTATCTTTATTACACTTTTCTCAGAAGCATAGCATGTTCTCTTGCTTTCTGGATGTCTCCAGAAATATGAATGCAGGGTGTGTGTGTGTGTGTTTATGCACATGAGTAGAGACAGAAAAGAGAGAGGGTAGGCAGATGGCAAAAACAGACGCAGAAGTGATAAGACAGAGACAGATTGAGTCCAGACTAAGGGAGGAAGGGATCATGCAACAACACTGTGTATGATGCCTTGTATCTAGATACTCTCCGAAAGCCTTATCCACTCATGGGTGGGGTTATAGTGGCTCATAAGTGGTTGGATTAAGGTGTGTGACTGGGGTTAAGGGTATGTGATAACTAGATGGGTTTAACATAGTTCAGAGCATGAATAATGGAAGCCCCACCTTGGGTGTGGATGCCACCAATCAATAGGCTCATAGCATGGATGGAATACAAAGAAATAGGAAGAAGGCAGGCTTGCTGCTGCTGCTGCTGCTGCTGCTGCCTTCTGCCTACCTTGAATGGACTGTTCCTCTTCTATGGTGACCCACTGCTGTGCCACGCTGCCTTGGAACCAGCTGACTATGGGCTACAAAGTGTGAGCTAAAATAAACCCTTTCTCCCTCAACTTTGAGTGTCAGGTGTTTTGTCTCAGCATTGAGGAAGTAACTAAGATACTATGTAAAGTATAGAGAAAAAGAGAAGTTTATAAAAGATAGTATACCACATACTTTAAAGTAAATGTACTTTAAAATCTTGTTTCGCAGTGTATATATCATGCATATATATTCACTCATTGTAAAATATCGAAATCACATAATAAATTTTAAATCTGGATTATCTGGCAACCTGCACTGTAAAATACCATTTCATTTTCATATTTCCTCTCTCCTCTTCTTCTGTAAATAGTCAGCTGGCATGTCACTAATTATTCTGGGCTTCACTCACATAGGAACTCATGTACTTTAATTATGGTGTCCTTTTTTTACTCATGCTCTGTGTACCTTTAAAAAATATATTTCTGTTTCATATATTTAAGAAATACCATGTGATTTTGTCATAACAGTGAAAAGATTATGACGCTCAAAAAATCCACATATCACCAGCATCTCCAGTGACCTTTTCTTTTCTGTCAGAGCTCCCAAAATCTAATGTTTTGGCAGCTTTTCAGGGCATAGTATTATTAACTATAGTCTTCCTGCTGTTTATTAGTTCTCTAGACTTATTGATCCTACCTGACTGCAAATTTGTACCTTTGAAACTTTTTATTTCAGAAGTTTCAGATTTATAGAAAAATTGTGGAGTTAATGCCTAGAGCTTCCATATACCCCACACCCATTATTAGCATCTAACTTTAGTACAGTATATCTGCAATATAATTACTTAAGAATACTGATACATTATTATTGAAGCCCCTACTCTACCTGAGTTTTCTTATTTTTTATGCAGTGTTCTCTCCCTGTCTCCCCATCCATCAGGACACCCCGTTATGGTAGGTTGCCCCGTCTCCTCAGGTTCCTTTCAACTCTGACAGTTTCTTAAGCATTCCTTGTTTTTGAAGATTTTGATAGTTTGAAGAAATTTTGAGAAAGGAGGGATTTTTGAGAATGTCTTCAGTTGAGAATCAGGTGTTTTCCTCCTTTCTGGATTGTGGAAAGATCACAGAGGAAATACTGCTTTTTTATCAACACTGCCTGAGGGACACAGACTACCGACAAAACTCACTCTTGTCACTATCAGCTGGGCTCCTGGTGGAGGTGTTTGCTTAAGTGAAGTCACTCTTTTCCTACCTTTTGATGACCCACACTTACTCTGCAGAGAATGCTTCTTTTCCTACCTTTAATAAGTATAAAACCTCTCCAACTTTCACGCCTATCTTCCCCAGTTATTTGCTCAGGACAAGAGCCTGAGAAAAAAAATCTCTTAAAGGAGCCCACAGTGCCCAAAATTCCCCATAACAGCACCACCAAGAGCAACCCCAGAGAGTGAGCATGTTATCAAAGGCAGGAGAAAACCTAGGGCTCCTGATTATCCTTTTGCTCTTGACCTTCTTGGATGCTCAAATTTCCCATAGAATCCACAATCTCATTTTGAAAAGTAATCTCTTGTTTACTCTCCTGGCAGCTGTCTGCCTCTCTACTATGGTGACATTGCTGAGCACTGTTTGGCCCGCCCATGAGGATCTCGAAGGCAAAATGCCCACTCTTGGTGCCCAGCCCCTCATGCTGATCTGCCCCAGCCTTGAGGCTTCATTGGGTCTCGTGTTTCTTCTTGGATGAATCCAGTTACTGCTGCTCAAACACTGGCCCAGCTTAGCTTCTGCTCTTCCTCATGGTGCTCGCATAACAAGGGTTTTCAGGATCTTCTACAGCAAGATGCCAGCAGTGCATCACATCTCCTCAGCCTTGCCCTCCTCCTCTGTCTGCCTTCCCTCCTGGGCGCCTGCACCTACGCTGGACCCCAGAGGTGTGCTGGGCAGTGAAAACATGGGCTGGTGCTGAGACCAAGAGGGATGATCCCCCAGCCGCGCACCTTCCCCGTCCCTCAGCTTTCAGGCCTTGCTGGCCTTGGTGCTGTGGCTCTAACCTCGGCACTGCAGGAATAAGCTTGAAGTGCTTTGACTCTCACAAACCCCCCAAAAGCAAAGCTGGACTTGGATCTTTCCCCATCAGGTTATAGAAAGTGAAGGCAGAGAGGTAAAAAGGACAGACGACAGGGTGTCCCAGGCAACTCCTCCAGGCCATCCACCCTTCCAACTCTGCCCCAGAAAGCCTTCTGAGAGTTAAGTGCAGCAAAACTTTAGAAACACCTCCATGTCACTGGCAGTGTTTGCTTAGAGCTCACAGAGATGAATAAGGCATGAAACACACTTTCAAGAACCCATAGTCTACTGGGAAAAATGGGACCATAAAACTAAAACACAATGAATCATGGTGAGTGTTGCAACTTGAAGAATATATGTGATTCTGTACAAATTCAAGGGTCAGAGGGAGAAAGGAGTTCTTTGTCTAGCAGCCAGGCTGCATGAGTAGATGGGCATGAGTGTTCTTAGGATCAAGAGACCACAAAATATAATGGAAAGAATTAGGGCTTTG
Source organism: Dinomys branickii (assembly GCA_004027595.1). Classification (NCBI taxonomy): domain Eukaryota; kingdom Metazoa; phylum Chordata; class Mammalia; order Rodentia; family Dinomyidae; genus Dinomys; species Dinomys branickii. The sequence continues at coordinate 3,495 of PVLD010010281.1, forward strand.
GTTTCAATCTTAGCTCTGCCATATTCTGAGTAACTGTGGAAAAGTTACTTAAATGCCCCAAACTTCAATTCTTATATGTGAAATAAGGATACCAATACCGCATTTATATTTCACATGGTTATTAGGAAGATTAAATTGGAAAATAAGAACAAAATATCTGAGACAAAATGGGTGCTTCACAAATATTTGTTCTGTTTAAAAGAATCATTTGAGTTAGTGCTCAAAATAAATGCATTCACAGAAATGCTAATAAATTTTGTGGTTGTTTCAAGATGACAATTAACTGAAAATGCTCCTCTATTAAATAGATGTAGTGAGTAGACTGAGCATTACAGCTATTTAAAATATTTTATAGTCACTGCATGACTCATTTCAAAGCAAACAACTGAGAAACAAATTTTTCAAAAATAAGATATGTCAGACTTGCATATATTTAAAAGACTGCCTTTAAATGTGACATTGTGTTCCTTTGTGGCAGGATTATTTCATGCAAAGAAATTGGTCCTATATTTTTAAAAAACATGCACAGTCTACAGAGAAGTTGGAAAAACATCTATTGATAATGGAATAAACTAACTCTTGTCATAGTAAACATATATGTTAATGAGTTATCAGAGTAAAAAGTCATACTTTACTTTTAATTCTTAGATTTATGTTTCTTTGTATAGTCCTAATGCCAGAACATTAAGTTTGAACTTAAATGTAAATGTGGCAATATTGTTAATCCCATTTTAGGGATAAGAAAATTGTGATGAATAGAGGTTACCTTGCCCAAAATATCAATGCTGTTTACTATAAGATGCTGAATTCAAGTATGCATCAGTGGCTGTGATGCTAGACACTGTGCCTCATGGCATATCCCAGCAGAGAGAACGTTTGCATTCTAGCTGTTTCTCTCCAGTTACTTTCTAGGACATTATTCATAAGGCTGAAGAACAAAGTGGGATAAAATGTATTGTTTCTTCAATTTTTTAATTTTGTAAACAATGCTACAAAGGGTAAGATGGGTAGTTTCCAACAAGAATTGTCTTAAAATTTGGCTGTCAGTAGGAATACGAAATGGGACTCCTATTTAGTTTAGCAGGCTTTGACCAAGTTCTCTTGTCTGTATTCTACACACGTGATGAGACTGGGTGGTGGAGATGTGGTATGGGGCACACACTATGTTCAGGGAATACTGAGGGACCCTAAATAGGAATGAAAATAATCAGAACCTCAAGCTAAAAGACCCAATCAAAAACTGGAGAAGAAAAATGAACAATTTACAGAAGAAAAAGTATAAGTGACCAGCACCACTCCCATTAGAGAAATGCAAATTAAAGCAATGCTGTGATTCCATTTTTCCTCAGAAAGGTTGACAGTAACCAAGAAACCAAACAATAACTGGGGCTGGGGAGGCTTTGTTGGTGGGAATGTAAACTAGTGCCACCACTGTGGAAATCCGCGTGGAGATCCTCCGTAAAACTAAACCCAGAAATTTTAAACAACCCAGCTATTCAACATCTAGGTATTTTCCCCCAAAAGTTAAGTACATCATTTTGCAGTAGTGCAAGCATACCTATGTTTATAACAGCACAATTTATAGCAGTAAATCTTGGAAGCAACCTGTATGTCTAACAATAGATAAATGGTTAGAGAAAAATGTGATATTTACTCACAATAGAGTACTATTCTGCCATAGAGAGAAATAAACTTGCATCATCTGTAAGAAAATGGGTGCACCTTGGGACTGTAATGTGAAGTGGAATAAATTTAAATATCGTACAAAGCTTAAATAGCGTGAGGCTCTTCTTATATAAGAAACTCAAAATATACATAAATAGTAAAATGTAATATAGACAATAGAAAGTAGGCAAGTAGTTGTTTTTCAGATAGGAAGGGGATCAAGAAATGGGGGAAAGGGGAGCAGGGAGGGGAAGAAAATGAAGAAGGAAATTCAGCTGTGCTCGGCACTCGGGCCAGCCCCACTGAAGAGTGTGAGCGCCGTGCACTGCCCAGAGTGCAAATAGAAGGTGGGAAAAGCACATTCCTGCTCTACCTATGTTGCCAAAAGTGTAGTTAAGAACACAGAATATCTGCACAGTCCACCTCAGAACATTAACCCAAACCCACTGAAATGATAATGGAAAGATATAGACATGCGATTATATTACCATCCCTCACACTAAGATTGGAAAGGGAAAAAAACTGTCTTGTACATTACATTATTATCTCTATATATGTAATGGAATCTGTTAAAACTATGGAATTAATGCAACAGATATTAGATAATATAATTAAGTTTTAATATAATATAATTAATATAATTAAGTTTAATATAATATAATTAAGTTTTCTTGATACAAAATGAATATACAAAAATCCATTGTATTCATATAAGCTAGAAACAAAGAAGTAAAAATATAAATTTTAAAATATAATTTGCAGTGGCATCAAACCTACAGATAAATCCTTCAAATGATGTGTGACACCTGTGCCTCAAATATGATGTGTAACACCTCTACTGAAAACTGTCAAATCCATAAATGTGTAGAAAGTGTGATGGATAATTTTATGCCAACATGCATATGCCAAGGTTACACAGATATATGACTAAACCTTGTTTTGAGTGTTTCTGAGGGTATTTTGGGTGAGGTTAACATTTTATTTGGTAGTCTGAGGCTAGAAAATTGCTTGCCTTACTTACGGGTGGTCTTGTTCAATCAGCAGAAGGTCTGAAGAGCAAAGAAAGAGCCACCTTCTTTGAGAAGGGGAATTCTCCAGCCTTAGGGCTTCCCGGTAACTAGGGCACTTCCTGTCTCAGAGCATGGCACTGAGACTGACATCACACACCATTGCCTCTCCTGGCCTCCTGCTGCCCATGCACCCTGTGGACCTGGATCAACAGCCTCTCACTGCATGGGTCAAGTCCTTGTAGTAAATCTTTTAAAAATATATGTACACACCTTATGAATTGTATTTCTCCAGAGAACCCTAATACAGAGAATTATACTTTGCTCGAGGCTCAGGAGGCATGACGTTGTTAAGCTAATAATTCTCTCCAAAATGATCTATAGACTCAATAAAATCAGATGCCAGCATGGATCTTCTTCTAAGTAGAAATTATTCAGCTCATAATAAAATTCTCATGAAATTACATAGAATGACATAGAATAGCCAATGTTGAAAAAGAAGAAAGGAAAGGGCTAGCACTGATTCCAAGATTTACTAGACATAAAGCTAAAGTAATCAAGGCAGCATGGCATAGGTATAAAGTCAGGAAATAGTAGAATCTAGAAATGAGTTCTCCTATTATGAACAAGACATTTTTGACAAAGGTGTAGATAATTCTGGGGAAAATATATGCTATAAAAATATGAGAATGAATCAATTGGGTACAATATAGGCAAAAAATTAACTCAAATTTACAAGAAAAATATATACAAAACTAAAATTAATAATATCTACATGTAAAGCACAAAACTATAAAAATTCTAGATGAAAATGTGTTAGGAAAACCTTTTGGCAACATTGGGTTAGGCGGATTTTTGGATATAATAGCTAAAGTACAATCTGTACAAAAAAGTATTACATTGAACATCAAAAATTAAAACTGCTTTTTGAAAGACATTATTGAGAGAATGAGACAAAAACAACAGAAAATATTTACAAAACATACATCTGTTACAGGACTTGCATGTAGGACATGAAAAGAACTTTCAAAAGTGAAGTAATAAGAAAACAAAAGCAAAATTCTAAAAATGGTTAAAATCTGCAGAGGCGCTTGTGCAAAGTGCTATGTGGACGTCCATCACACACGCAGACTGTGCGACATGGGTAAGCATTAAAGAAAAGTGGATTAACCCTGAAGTGAGAAAGCATTGCATTTCTGTACAGAAAGTTTAGATTTAAAAAGACCACCTGGGACCACACTCCCAAAGATGTAAGGAAGTTAGAATTTTTCATACATTGCCTTTCGAAACACTATTATTTTCTTAAAGCTTGAAACATATATTTACCCTGTGCTTCTACCATTCCACTCCTAGGAGTTATTCAAAAAAACAGAAAGCAATTTTTTTTTTTGCATGAGAGTAAAAATTCCTAGAAGACTGCAGCTTTAGAGAGGCTCTAAAGATAAAATAGATCCTTATCTGTAATAGGCAAAATTGAAAGGAGTTCAATTGTCTATCAAAAGAGGTTGACAAATAAGCTGATATATTCATACAGCGGAGGGCTGTCCTTACACCTCAGATCTAGATGTCTCCCCAAAGCACCCTGCACTCACAAGTGAAGATTTCAGGAAGTGATGGGGTCAGGGGTGCGTGATACTAGATGGGTCCATAGGCGCGTGTGATGTTGGTAGCCAAAGCCTGGTGGGAAGAGGCGGGTGGCTAGCCACCACCTAGAGCAGTGTGTACAGGTGTGCTTCCTCCCAAGTCGATGGCTCACTGCACCCTGCCCTGCCCTGCCCTGCCGTGCCTCTGCCTTGGAGCCAGCCACCTGCATACTGAATCCTTACATAGTGTGAGCTATCATAAGCCTCTCCTTTTTAAACTGTGGGCGTCAGGTATTTTGTCAGCAGCAAGAAAGGGACTAAGACGACTGTTCAGTGATAGAAATGACCCCCTCTTTATGCACACAGCTACACGGATGACTCGCAGGAATTGCTCTGAGTGAAAAAAATCCAAGGAAAAGAGTACACACGGAATGAGTCCGCGTGTATACATTTCTAGGAAATGCAAACTATCGTAACCCAAAGCGGGCCGCCGGCTGCCTACGGATTAGCAGGCAAAGGCGAATAAGAGTGAGGAAGGAGGGGAGCGAGCGCCTGAGCACCTACCTGGGGCGCTGGGTGTGCGCGTCATCGCGACTGTGCTGGTGGATCCACGGGGCGGACGAGTGTCCAGCTCACCCAAATGCATGCTTTCAGTGAGCGTGCAACTCAAACGCAGCGTGTACCTGTACTCAGGAAAGTGGTTTTTGTTTTTACTAGAAGAATGAAAACTGTCTCTTCAAGGTAACGTGGGATGATCTCCAGGAAAGGCTGTTCAGTTGAAAACTATCAAGATAAAGGAACATACACATAAAGTGCGACTCTTTCGGAAGAGAGATTCAGAGGAGCATAACAAAAGGCACACGTTTGCACACGTTTGCACACGTTTGCACACGCAGAAAGTATTACTCTTCACATGTAAACTGTGGTTCATATGTCTCCCAAAAGCCATACGTTAAAGACTTGGTCATTGATACATGGCGCTATTGGGAAAAGATGGGTCTTTCTGAGATGGGGCATCAGGAAAAGAAGTTAGGTCACTGGGATGTGCTCCTGCGCGGGAGATTAGAATCCAAGTCTCTGTGTGTGTGTCTCTGTCTCCGTCCGACCCCCTCTCCTTCTCCCTCTCATTCCCTATCTCTGCCTCTTCCCCCCTTCTCCCCCTCATGCTCGCTCTCTCTCTCTATCCCTCCGTCTCTCCCCCTGTCCTTCTCACCCTTATTCTCTCTCTTTTTGTTTTCCAGCTACCATGAGGGGAGCAGCTTTGCTCCATCTCCACAATGTGTTTGCTGCCATGATGTTTATTTCACAAGCCTCAAAGCAATAGAACCCAATAACCATGGACTGAAGCTTTTGAAATCATGAGCCAAAATCTAATTCTGACTAGTACGTGTGTGTGTGTGTGTGTGTGTGTGTGTGTGTGTACATATATATATATAGTTGAAGATTTGGTGGTTACCGATACAGACACTGTGACTTGAACCTAATGAACATTGCTCAACCTTAATATGTATGCTAGTGTAGTTATCAATTAAAAAATTTGTTTTAGTTATCAATTTTAAAAATGAACATAGAACAATACAGTGAACATGGTAGAGAGAACTAGTTACATGAAAGGGAGAAAGTCTTTGCTAGGCTTTGGTATGCCAGAGATCCTGGGGGCAACATTTATAAATCCATAAGGGAAGGAAAATGTGGGCCAAAGATTTTCCATGGAGCCAAATTTTCTTTAAAAGACATAGATCCTCAGAAAAGAATCCAGTGAATTCTGAGTATGTCTTGATAAAATACTTGAAGATAAATTCCTGTGTCTCAGAGGTTAATTAAGATGATTCATTCAGAGTTGGAGAGGCCTTGGCAAATATATTGTTATTGAGCAATGAATGATTTTTAAACATATATAACCTAAGTGATTGTGGGAAACACAGTTTCATAGTTAGAGGTGAATTTTATAAATTCTGAAAAAAGAAAAATAATGATACAATTTCATTGCACTTGGGATGGGTGTAAAAATTCTGAGAGCAGATGGCCTTTTTCATTCACAGAGGATTGATATACAGTAGTATCAAGTAAATTTAAAACATGTAGCTAAATGTATGACCATAGTCACCTAGTGCATTTCAAATTATTTATAAAACCTGCCTGATCTTGCAGATAATCTTACCCCTTTCTGCACAGAAAAGTAAATGTTCATACATTTCTTTGTTTTCACATATAATTTTCCATTAACTGATTAACAGTATTTCATTTTTAATAAAATAGCATGTATGCACTTTCCTTTAGAATCACTCATCTATTGGTCTGTGTATTATCTATGAATCTACCTACCCCTACCTCTTCTCCACTTTCATGGATCACACCAGGATAATGTTTAGTATATATTGACAGTGATTGTTTTGACTGGGAAAAATTTAGGTAAATTATATTTTCCCTCATCCAATATATTTTCATTTATGTCATATGTCATATATTTCTACGATAAACGTAAGCCATTAATGCCAAAATTAAGATAATTTTGGAAGAAAGTTAAGTTGATCAATCAACAAACTAGATATGCCAATTAATAGAGGAATTGGTGAGTGTTATGGCAGGAATTTTGGCTGCCCCAAACTCATAGATAGAAGCCCACTGAGGCAGGGCCTTCATGGCTGAGATTAAGGATGCATGAGCCTAGGTCCCTTATCCAGTGGTACTGATGTCCTTTTAAGAAGAGACATGGGGGCTGGGCAAGCACAGAGGAACTGATGCAAGGACAGTACAACAAGAAGGTATCTGTCTGCAACCTAGGAGGAAGCGCCTGGCCTGAAGCCCACCCTGCTAGCTCCTTAGTCATGCACACCCTGTCTCTGTGACTGTGGGAAAATGCGTGTGTGTTGTCTCATGTCAGTCTGTGGGTTTCTTTGTGGAAACTCTAGCAGACTCAGTGAACAAATGTATGACTGTTTCATTAAATAGAAAGATAGTTCATGTATATGTGTGTGTGCGTGTGTGTGTGTGTGTGTGTGTGTGTGTGTGTGTGTGTGTGTATATATATATATATATGGAAAACTTCTGAGATATCAATAAATAACAAAAGCAAACTTCAGGGTCATATACGCAAGGGTGAATCAATTCCTGTTTTGGAGAAAATAGCAGCAAAACACAGCAAGCTGTGTTTGTGTGCATGTTTGTATAGATTCATAGGAAGAGCTGACCCTTCACTAGATCACTGACATGGACTCCCTCGGGGAACTGGACTATGAAAACATTTCACACACCTCTGTATTGTTTGCAGTGTTACAATAGGCACACATATCTTTGCAACTGAGAAAAAGATGACATCAAAGAAACCTTACATTTTTTAAAGTGACAACAACCCTGCCCGTTTAGGGTCTGCACGGCATGCGCGTGTTGCTTCCCATGGCTGCAGTAAGGATCCGCCACAGCTTTGTCAGGCTCTTCCACTTCTCTTCTGGAGTTCCTTTTTTACTCTTGAGGACAAATAACATAATGCTGTGCCCTCTTGCGTTTCTACCACTAATTCTCAATTTACTTAATCCGGTTTTTTTCTCAGAGATTTCCTCTCCATTAGTTTTCATCAGATCTGCGCATCCACACACATCTATGTGTACACCTTGAGGGGGAAAAGTAGTGGTCTGTAAGATTTGTGTTTTGTTGTATTTCAGCCCAGAGTTGGCAACAAAACAACAAGAAACAAATCAAAAGAAGTATTTTTAGAGAATCACCAGGACTTACGTTATGTGTTATATTCTGTCTAGTGCCTGATCGTGAGTAGTAATTATATTAGACAGCCATAAAATACTTTAAAATGAGACTGACAAGGTAGAATAGGACTGACATATATTTTTCTTCTTCTCAATATAAAATTCCGGGTCTGGAGAAGAGGTGCCTACCTAAAAGCAGGTTGATGAAATATGTTAGGAGGCGCTCGGCATTGAAGGGTTGCTGATGCAAGGCGAGATGGAATTTATCAAGTAAAACAGGAGCAGGGGTCACAGGGCCAAGAATTAAAAACAAATGCGAATCTATGAGCTGTTATTTTAAAGCCAAAGAAAAGTAGACTACACAGCCGCTTCCATTTCTAAATGCTGCCCCTGCGGTGGTGTGAGGGAAACCTCTGCCCGTTTGTCCTCTTTGCTAAAGATGCTGTTTTTCCACGGAGGCAAAGAGTAATATTTGAGAAAGAGGTTTTACAGATGCAATTACAGCAGGACCCTGGGGCTCAGGTCTGCACGTGGGTAAACCCGTGCTTTCTCACCCAGAGAAAAGTTTGGCTTGGCAGGCTTTGCCGCAGAACATGACTCTGATCCTAGAGAAAGCCAACTACGGAAACCTAAGTCATCTCCAAAAATAACACCAGAACCAGGCCCTTGAAAGGCCTCATACTTGTCATGCTGGGAATGGTGATGCTCTCGTGCTCAGGGCCCACAGACACTGAGTCCTTTGCATTGTCCTCGTACCTGGACCTCACTGGGCATCTCAGTCCTTAGAACTTTGGATTTCCAGGGAGGGCTGTTAAGTTTGGATACTTGTAGAAGTTTCTAGAAAATAAAAAACATAGGAGAGTACCTTTGAATCTTAACTAGGTGAAAATTTCATTAGGAAAAATAATTGATAAAATGCATATCACTAAAGTGTATATGACTTTGTACATGAAGGAGCAAAGAAACACATGTAGGAACACAGAAGTGCCAGCCAGAGAATGGGAGAAAATGCCTGTACATCTATCTAAGCTACTTCTTAAAACTATAAAATACAAAGCAGCACAAATTCAGTTTTTAAAATGAGAAGACAACTGCCATAGTTTGAACAGAGAATGTTCCCCCAAGGCCTCCTGTGGTCGCACCTGAGGCTTTTGGAAAGTGACTGAATCATGGGGGCAAGATAATGACCTGCTGTTAGAAGGAGGGGTCAGCTGGGAACAGGTGGGTCCCTGCAGATGTGACCGGGAGGATTTATCTCCTTCTGGGGTCCTCCCTTCCCTCTCTGCTTCCCGCCCCCCACCCACAGTGTGAGCAGCTCTCCTCCCACATGCCCCTTGGCCATGCTGTCCTGCCTCGAAGCCGCAGACTGGAAACGTGGGCCAAAACAAACCTCTCTTCCCTGAAGTCTCAGATGTGCAGTATTTTGTCCCAAAGGTGAGGAATGTAACTAAGACAACAATCTTTAAAATATCAAGCAGAAGACTGAGTTCAGTGTTTACTAAGGAAGATATAAAGCTGTTCAATAAAAACAGGAAAGTGCTCAGAATCAGTAATCATCAGAGAAATTCTAACTAAAACAATAATAAGATAACACTTTTCACCTCATTAGACTGTAAATTATACCAAACATCAAATACTGGAGAACCTGTAAAGCTATGAAAACTTGAATAATTGCTGATGAGCTAGTAAACTACTCTAAGAAACTTTTGGTATTGTTTTCTAAATTTGAACAACATACTTTTCTCTAGTTAGGAACTTTCATCCATAGGAATTTACCCAGAAGAAAATGAAATACATATCCAAAGAAAATCTTGGCTATAAATACACACAATAGCTGTGTTCATAATACCAAAAAACTGGGAACAACCTAAAAGTCAGCTACAGGAAAATGGTTGAACAACTCACTGTATATGCTTACAATGGACCACTACTCCACAATGAAAAGCAAAAAACTGACAAACACAGATCAATCCCCAAAATACCTAGAGTGAAATAGAAACCAAAGGATGCATAGTATATCCGTTACAATCAAATGATTTTAAAATTTTTAAAATATTGTAGTAGAAGGTACAATGCCATGAATCACTCTCAACATAGTCTCCCTCGCTTTGAGCACATTTATCCCGTGGTTCTTGACACTTTTTGAAGCAACTCTTCAAGTCTTCTTTCACGAGCGTCTTTAGTTGCACTGTCGCGGTTGCCTTGAGGTCCTTAATCAGTTGCCTTGAGGTCCTTAATCAATTTACATTTTGTGATCATTTTGACTTTGGAGAAGGGCCAGAAGTTACATGATGCCAGATCTGGTGAATAAAGTACACGAATACACATCATTATATTTTTTTTACTTGACAGAAACAAATGTTTAATCAATGAGAAGCAATTATAAAATACTATGCATGATTACATTAAAATTTTATTACAGAAAAAGATACATTTCAATCTATCTCCCCCCAAATACTCAACATACCCCCCTCACCCATTCCCCTTCACTTCCCTTTATCATTTTTGACAATGTCTTTTACTGCAGTAAGTTTAAATTTAAGCGATCCCTGAACTTTATTTTCCCTTATATAATCTCATTTATATGGAGTTCAAAATCAGACAAAATTGCTTATGGTGGTTAAAATAAGCGTAGTATTTATCTATGAAAGGATTGGAAGTGGCTGCAATAAGAGGTAGGGAACTTCTTGGAATGGTGAAATATTTTATACCTTGGTTTGAGTATTAGTTATACAGATTTATACAATTGTCATAATCATCAAACTTTACACTTGCAATTTTTTGCATTTCTACATTTCAATTTAACTTTAATTTAAAAAATTAAATATGTTGCTCTATATAACCAATTCAACCACTTTAAAACATCTCAGTATGGGGGACGGGAAGAACAAAGGCAAGTATGGCTACTATTTTCTTGCAAAACATTGTATTTTCCACAAAAACTGGATTTTTTAAAGAAATGGAAATAAAAAAAATCCCATCCATGAATGAGAACAAGTTTTATTTTCTCTAACTTTACTTAAAAGAGCACAGAATTCATTAGCCCACTGGATAATGCTTTATTACTTAGTCCAGTGATTATTTTAATGTTAACCATCATATGACATTCTACAGTAGGGTCTAGTAACATAATAGACTAGACTAGACCAGGGGTTGGGGACATAGGCAGCCCTCTCATATGGGCTCTTAGAACCTTGTCCTGAAGGGGGCATTAGAGTGACAGATGGGGAAGGTGGTAGGGCCATAAATTTGGGCAGTCACCTAAGTACAGTCACTGAAGTTGTCCCTGGAGGTCATCAGCAGGCAGCACATGAGGAGTGGGAAGATACTTCTGGGGTCTCTCCCGAGCCTACAGTGTAGGTATTGCCTCCATGTTCCATTTTGTAAGTCTCCTGTGAGTGGATGAGCAGGCCCCTTCCAGGGTCAGTCATTTTCCTCCTCACCCTTTTCATCCCAAGTGATGTGAACCAACTAGAAGTTGGCAAGAACTTTACTAAAGCATGGCAAACAATTTCATTATTCCAGTGAGTGAAGACTGCGACTGGCTCTTTCTGTTCTTATCAGCAAGCGCTGAGCTGGTAAAGAGCAGGGTTGGATGCTGCCTTCACAAGCCAGGTTCTGCGGCTGGAGCTTGCTCAGGTCTGGAGTGGGATTGGGCCCTGGGTGGCATGGGGACCTTATTCCAACTAGAGCAGCCACTGTGCCTTCTTTCACCCCTTGGAATGTGGACAGAACACCCAGCCTTCACCCTGAATACCTCCTTCTCATCACAAGATTCATTTCTGCAAATGAAATACTGCTCACTTAGAAACTGTTAACTGGATATCGTGAGTTTAGTGTGAAAAATTTTAGCTAACTCAGTTTACAGAAGCTTTCTGCTTCCCTAAATAGAAATGTCTGGCAGACCCTGGAGAACTAGCAATCAAATGAACTAACGCATTCATCTTGAAGCTTCAAACGAAATGGGGAGTAGAGTGGCTTGGGACCTGTGTGTAGCAGGCACACTGGTGACACCACCATGGTTTTGGGCAGTTCTGGAAAGTGCCCCCCGGGGAAATTTGAGCTCTGAGGACAGAATGAGAAGGACAGAGCAGCAACAAGAGACTGGACAGGCATTTTAAAGAAAGCGCCATGTTTCCATCCTGCCACACATCAAGGGGTCTCTATTCTTTTCAAACAGCCTGTGCAAAACTAGTGCTGGGGAAACGTCTGTTTCATGTGGCAGTTAGCCTGGGCCATCTTTTCCAACAATGAGGTTCAATTTCCAGAGTAAAAGTTATAATTTTGTAATTCCACCTTTGTGAACAACTTGAGACCAAGATGTGCAGCATGAGAACAACTTATGTAAAGATGCCCACTATCAGCGTGGAGAAGGGAAGGAATAGCTCATGGACTCTGGAGATACAAGCAGTTTTTCAAGCCAGAGAAAGTCAGGATGAGGCCCATTTCCTGTGGAAACAGGGTGCTTACTCATCGTGTGTTGGCTTTAGTGGAGCCAGGAGCTGAGCCAAGGTCCTTCAACTGGGACTTTCTTTGCATTAAAAGAGAGAAAATGACAGTTGCTTCCTTCACTATGCAAGTTTACTGAGAGCATTTCAGAGAAAAGCACTACCTGCCTATAAGAGACTGCCATGGAATTAAACCATCAGGATGATGGAGAGGGTAAAGATGATGGTGACACAGGGGCAGTGATGCCTTCATGAAGCTTCCCATGGCTGCTTTAGAGCCTGTGCTGTACTCATCATGCAGTCTGGTGTCCGTGAGGGAAGCGTGGGTATGTGGGACTGAATGATGAGGAGTGCAATGGACCAGAGAGAGAGTCAACACCATGTAGACCTGCACCATTTCCACAACTGAGTCTCTGCCCGAATGACCAGCAATGAGTTCAATGCCAGGAAACCCTGCCCTGGGGAAGCCACCAACAAAAGGAATGCTCCCATTTTGTGCAAATGGAGAAAAGAGGTTTCCAGGGTGGTATCCGTGACATGTTGGTGTTCTGAAAATCTGTCCTTCTTGCGGTCATGAAAGACTGTCTGCATTTGCATGCCAGGTGAGAGAGGCCCACTTTCCTTTTGGAAAAATTATCCCCTGTTAGATAAGTTGTTTCAGTCTAGTTGGTGCCAATGACAAATGCCAGTCCCCTTGATTTGACAAGTTAGCATTTCATGACAAGCTCGGAGACCTAACAGTTCTCTTAACTACAGAACACTAGGATTTTTCTTCTTTTATGCAAATGTCTCTCCTACCCAACTGACAGGAATTATACAAGCAACTCTATACCATCAATCTCTTTATATGCTAATGTAAAAACTGGAAAAAGAAAAATCATTTCACAGTATGCTCCATCTTGGATCTGGACTGTTCCTACAGGCCCATGTATCAAAGGCTTCATCTCAGCTTGGCATTATTACAAGGGGGCAGTACCTGTAAGAGGTGGTGCCTTGCAGGGCATCTTAGGTCACTGGAGGTATGCTCTCTGATAGGATTTGAGATTGTAGTCCTTCCTTTCTTTCTCTTTCACTTCCTGGTTGCCAGGAGGTGAGCAGGTTTCTCTATCAAGCACTCTTTCTGACATACCATCTCATCATAGGCCCCAAAGCAACAAGGCCATCTGACCATGGACAGGAACCTCCAAAACTGCAAGCCAAGATGAACCTTTCTGCCTTTTAGGTCGGCTATCTCCAGTATTGCATTACAATAACAAAAAGCTGACTAACATATAGTAGGATTTAATTCCTCACATAAATTCACATTTTTTATTATCTAATGTCCTTATAATAACTATGAAGTAGATAAAACAACTACATTATTTACATTTTCCAGGGGGAATATTCAGGCCTAAGTATTTAAGTAATGACTTGAAATCAAGATAGTGTTCAGGGGAAAATCAAACTGAAGTTCACATATTTTGACTGTCAGGTTTCCTCTGAACTATGAGGGTTCTTGGAAAACATTAGTCAAAATTAAGTACATCTTATAAGAAAAGCTATGTTAATTCATATTACCAAGGGTTAATGGGAAGCAGAATAACTTTAATGGGATTCTAATAATACTTTCAAATGTTTAGGTTAGACTATAAAGCCCATCCTGCTAAATGCAAAATAAAAGGTGAAAGAAGGCTGGCTTCCTATCTAGGTGAACTATAAAATTCATGCCAGGGATATTCCTTTATGCCCAATGTGTTAGTCAGCTTTACATTATTGTAACAAAATATCTAGGATGATTAGCTTAAAAGGATAAAAGGTTTGTCTTACTGCGGCTTACAGTTTTGAAGGTTCAGTCCATGGTTAGTTGACCTCGTTGCTTTACAGGTGGTGAGACAGAACCTTAAGGCAGGAGACAATGGTGAAACCATTCACTTCATGGTGAGAATGTGAAAAAGAGACAAAAGAAGCTGGCATGACACAATCCCATTCAAGGGCACATCCCCAGTGTCCTAAAACCTCCCACTATGTCCCAAAGGGTCTCCACCACCTCCAACAGCAACAACCTGAGGCCCCACCCTTTAACACATAAGCCTTTGGGATGTACTCCAGATTGGGACTCTAGTATAAGAATGGCAGTACCACGTGTGGGTAGTACAACTGGTCAGAAGTGAGAAGCACCTTGTGAGCTCAGAGTATGTGGCAGAAGAGGAAGCAAAACTAAACAGAAATGTCAGTTGCGGATGTTCACAGGTAAAAGAACAGCTGGGTACAAGTCTGAGGTTTGTGTTCCTATTTCACAAATTACCTAGGTTGTTCAGAGCCAGGCTGTTAAGCTTTTAGATCCTCGGTGTTCTTCTCTGCTCCTGCAAAGAGTGGGTTGATGGTTTCTTTGTTATTTAGGGCTTTTTCAGTTGTAAGTGATGTATTCAAAACACGACTAAACAAAATAAATATGTATCACTTTGCATGATGGAATATTTTAAGAGTTCTCTTCAGGGTTGGTTAAATTCAGGACTCTAATATGGTGGCGGGACTTGCTTTCTTTGTCCTCCTTTCATCCTGCAAGCACTAGAAAGCAAATAGAGTGGCAGAAGGTGCACATGCTTAGACATTGCCTAGACATAGGTTGCCTTGAAGATTACACGAGCTAAGCAGAGCACATTTAGAACTCTGTCCTGGGTCCTCCTTGGGACTCATAGTGACTTTTAGCTGCAGACTCCAGGGTAGGGAAAGCTGATGGGTACTGCAGTAGAACTTCCCTCCTTTTAGACTCATACCTAAGAGGAATGAATGCTCACTTGAGCCCTAAGTTTCCCAGATTTTGATGGGGTCTTGTGGCTTTGAGAGGACTTATACATATCCCTGAACATGAGGTTCTGATAGTCCAGATGCAAATCATAGTGCGTCAGTGAGCTCAGCTTTCCTGCCACTGCTGCCATTGACGTGGAGGTATTGTTCACTGGCGTTCATGGCAAAGCAAAGAAAGGACATGCACCGGAAGAGCCTGAGCTATCAGCATCACACACTCACATGCTCACATACATGCAGTCACACGTGGGTGCTCAAATGTCAATGTAAAGGACTTTGTTTAATAAAAAAAGATCTGTGTCAGATTGAATTATTATTCATACAGATATATATGGCAGGTATAGAATTTCTCTGACCCTCTACAGTCAGGGATTAATTTGGTTATTTTTTTCCCCCTGATTTTCAGATTTTAGTCTCAACCCCTACCCATGCTGCCTATCATCTGTAGAAAACTCTGATAAATAAAGCCAGGGTTGTCCAGAAAATGCATGGCATGAATCATGTCGAGCCACTGTCTTTTATGCATTTTGCTTTTTAATTGAATTTGTGTGCATCAGCTCTGCCTTCGAAGAAATGGACACGGTTCCTAGGGTTTGTCAAAAGATGCCTGTCTCAGGAGCAGATCTAATCCAGTTGGTGCCATTGAAAAACTTCAAATAGCAACTTTCATCTTATTTGCAAAAACCACTCAGGCTTCAAGTTACATTTTAATCCCAGTTGCTATATCAATTTTATGGCAGCAGGGATAGGAGTTGGGCCTGAGGGGGATGTTTTGACTGAGTTTTATTTTTCTTTTATACATATTGTACCTTAAGCAGAATCCTATAATGGAAATCAATATCCAGGTCTAGAGAACAGGCTGGATTTGGCTTGAAGCTCCTCACCAGCTTTTCTTGAAAAGTAGCTGCAATGTGCATACATATTTAAAATTTACCATGCTTAAAGACTGAAGCTTATGATAGAAAATTTATTTGTGAGGCTTTTTCCAGCATAGTGGGGGAAAATTCAGTCCCACAGGCATATCTACAGATATCTATGACTCAAAGCAAAGCTGTAATCAGAGCCGTACACTTTAGTTCTAGTAACTTTCAAAAAAAAATGTAGTATCAGCACAACTTTCTTCCTTTGTCTCTCTCTCTCTCTCTCTCTCTCTCTCCCTCTCTCTCTTTCTTTCTTTCTTTCACCTTTGAACCCACACCTTACTTTGGAAGTGATAGCTTCCCGTCTTATTATATTATATATTCTGCATGTGTTTCTCTCTTTGTCTCTCTGTCTCTCTCTGCCTCTGTCTTTCTCTCTGTCTCTCTGTCTGTCTGTCTCTCTCTGTCTCTCTCTCTCTGTGTATTTTACAAGAAAAATAATCTAATACCCTTGGACATGTTTTTCACTCATTCCTCACACTAAATTTGATCAGATCATTTATGCCCTTAAGTTCAAATAAATGTAAATAAAGGGGCAGATGAGATGTAAGGCACATACCGTAGTCTATAAATATGACTGTTTTTAATCCTCACCACGAGCTAAGTGTGGTGGTTAAGATCTAAAATGTCCTCCAAAGATCTTATGTGTTTGGAAGATGCTTGGATCTTGAGCACTGTGGATTCACCCCTGATGAGTCATAGCTGAGTGTGCTGTGAGGAGGTGGGCCCAGTTGGAGGCAGTCACTGGAGTGTGGCATGGGAGAGAATGTTGTGTCTCTGGTTCTTCCCTTCTCTCCTTGCTTCCTGGCCATGATGAGATGAGTAGCATCACACTACTGTGGGCTTCTGTTGAGTTGTTTCTCGGGACCCTCCATACCATGGACAGAAACCCCTGAAACTGAGCCGAAGTGACCGTTTCCTCCTCTAAGCTGCAAGTGTCTGGTGTTCTGCTCCAGTGGGGGGATGCTGGCAGGTAAACAGGCTGACCTGACTGGTGGCTTCATGATCTAATACGTAGGCATGGTTGCAGTAGTTCTAATAACTGTCCAGATGGCACAACTGAAAGATGGCCTGGTGCTATGGTCACTGATTGCTTGTTTCCCTTGGACCACATTGCCTCAGAGTCAGGAGTTGCACAGATCTGTGTGAAGAGGGAAACAAGCCTCTTTGTGGGCTGCCTCCCCCACCTCTCTGTATCTGCTATGGAGGTGTTCTGCAAACACCTATTACATGTAGGCCAGGCATTGCGAAGTTTAAAACCAGTGACAAAAATCTGCTTCTCTTGTGTTGAACTTAGATTCTATATCTCAGCCAGAGCTACCACTTGACAACAGGTGGTGTGGCTGGAGGTTTTCTATGCACATCTTAGGCCTCTCCATATCCAACCACACCCACCGCATGTTATGAGGTGTATATGTTCTCTGTACATGAAGCATCGCCCTCCTCAACCACTCTTTTCATGACACTCTGGGTAAAAAAGTTATCAGATTCAGACTGAGTCAAATTGAGAGGGACTGATCATACACGGCCCTAATCATGGGCAGGGTTCTTATCCATCAGCGCTCCCCCTGGCAATGAGGCTGAGAACAAGGACATGTCAAGCATGGTAGGGTGGTGAGATAGAAAGTCAAATGAGTGCTGATTGGGAAAGAAGAGAAATTGGGTCCAAAATCTCTTCCATCTGTCCTTAGATGGGTGATTTTACCCCTGAGTTCAATTTTTTCATCTAAGAAGTGTAGAAAGAATGCCTTCCTTGAGTGGTTTAAACTGGAGTTCAGTGGCAGAGCCACAGCCCTTGTAGATATTCCATTCGAGGCATTTTTGATCAGCTCTCTGTCTAGGGCTCTCCAGGGGTGGGGGTGGTGAGCTCTGTCCAAGCTAGACAGTGTTCACGGGTGGCACTCATTTACCGACAGCAGCGCCCTAGGACACACAGAGTCCTGAGCAAGTGTCACGCTCTTGTCCCTATAGGGTTTGCAACATCAAAGGGAGAAAGCACCATTGCAGAAACTTAGTGAGAAACACAAAGGTTTTCAACCATGGAAAACAACTCATTAGAGCTTCAGGGAGCTAAACTCAGAAATACAAGAGGAAGGTCGAAGAAGGAGCATGATCTGACCCAAACAGTGTTAGTCTAAAGTAGAAGAAGATTGTGAGAGGCGAGAGGGAGGCTGACAGGCCAGTCGTTTCAGTACCTTGGGCCATTGTCACTTCTCCTGGGTGGTGCTGAGGTGCTTTCCTGTGGCCCAGCCCTGCTGTCTGATGAATTGTGCATTTTGAATGGAAAACACCCCCAACCCTGGATGCTGTAGTATTCTCCTATCGTGCAGGAGGAGACTGAGGCTCACAGGACTCATGGAATTTAACAGAGGTCACAGGTCCAGTGATAGAAGAATCCAAAATGCAAACAAATTCTATCTGATTAAAAAAACACAATTTCCACCCAACAGAATAACTTCCCACAGCTGTTCTGACCTTGAAACCAGCCACACGACTTTCAGTACCCAGGTATGAATTGTTGACCCAAGGTTCTGCCATGTGGGCTGAATTTCCTAAAGGAATTTCCCTTGAAGCCTTCTCTGTCTGCCGGACCTTCTGTACTGCTAACAAAATGCAAAGTCTCAGAATTCCAGGACCACATTAGTGTGGTGACACATGGCACAGGCCAAATGACTTTCAGGGGCAGCTCTGTTTTTCACACCCGAGGATCCATATCACTGTATATCATGAGAGCCCACAGGGCTCTTCCTAGCCCATATCCCAGCCCTTGCCTTCATGTGGGTCAGATAGGTTCCAGCTCTGCTTCCACAGCCCCTGCTAACACACAGGGAACTCTCTTCCTGTGGGACCATGTTCCAAAGAGTCACAGCACTGTAGGCTGATGGCTGAGTATTGGAGAGTGCAGAGTCCTGAGAAGACCCTCAGACACACTGTGGAACCCCTGCTACCTAGGAGAGAAGCACGCCAATGCTTTTGTTTGTTTTGCAACACGTCTTATTCCTCCTTTTCTTTTTTCCCACTTTGTTTTAGGTGTTCCTCTTTCTATTCTCAGAATCAGGAATCAAACTCAGGACCTTGTGCTTGCCAGGCAGATGCCATGCCACTGAGCTACACTCCTGGCCCTTCCCATTTTGTTTGTTTCCTTAGTGCCTATTGGCAATACAGGTGAATGGTTTCATTTTCCACATTACCCCCCATTTCTCCTTCTCACTAGTTTCAAGGTTTGGGGCTGTTTCAATGGGCATAGTGCGTTTTGATTCTATTCACCTCCATCACCTGCCTCTACACACCCTGCCCCCTTATCCTCTTGTCTAATAATAGTCTCCTACTTTTTGATTTAGACTCCATATATTAGGAAGAACATGTGACATTTGCCTTTCTGAGTCTGGCTTACTGCTCTCAACATGACCAGCTCCAACAAGCCTGGTGGCCCTGCTGGGGCGGCCACTGGACATTAGCTCTACTTTCTCCCCATTCATCCACTTTCTGCTGGTGAGCACTGCAGACCACGGAGGGCACCAAGCACATCAGAGTTGCTCTGAGCACACATGCTCTGTTCGTAGCCTGTGTGGAGAATTTCACAGTCTTCACACTGCTGGGAACGGCTGAAGCTTCGGTAATATCCACGAGGTTGGTGTGTGGGGAGGTTTGACCTTCTCACCTCTTCAGTCTCTCTTCCACTTGCAGGCTTCATTACCTGTAGCTCATTGTACACGCCACAGAAGCTAGCAGTGCTCTATAGAAAGGCACGGCCACTGTAGCTTTCTGAGGACATTCTTGTCATGACAGGCTCTCAGGAGTGTTTCCTGTTCGGCATCTTCCGCTGCAGAAATGAACTGGAGTTTGTCAGCCTCACTCCTTATCATGGCCCTGTATAAACAGAAAGACAGATGGAAGATGGCGCCTGGTCCCGGCAGTTAGAGGCTGGGCAGACGACACCCACGCAGCTCTTCTGTGAGAAGTAGGGTATTTTCTGACAGAAATAAGCCAAGAAGGCAGGGCGTGGAACCACCAAAGCAAACAAGTGAAGAGCACTGGTTTGAAAATGAAGGTGGCCCTGGGACAGCAAGGGCCTCACCCTGGAGCCCCTCCCTCGCTTGGTGCAAGCCTCTCTAATCTCAGGTGAAGAGGAGTCACTGGAGAGAGTTATTTGTGTAACCTCCCCAAAGACCTCTCACCCCCCCACATCCTTCAGCTGAATTAGGTCTGGAAAAGTTAAAATGACTTTTAAGTATTGCATCAAAATCAGAATGCTTATCACTCTAGTTTGGCTACTAGCCTGCTTTGAGCTCTGTTAATCTCAGAGACGTACAACCTCTGAGGAGTGTGGGGAACTGGAGGAGGAGTGTGCATGCTCTCTGCTTTGGGGGAAGAGGCAGGTAAAGTACAGTGGGTGCGTTCACCCCCACTGCCCTCAAGGTGTCCTGGGTAACACCTCAACTGGAACCCATCGCTGCACATTCACAGGGAAGAAATGCTTAAGGTCCTAGCAATGCTGCAGATGACCATGTCTAAAGAATGAAAGGAGCAGATAAAGCTCGCTGTAAACTGGGTGTGGTGTGCACACCTGCAACCCCAGGACTCCAGGAAGCTCGGGCAGGAGGATTGTGAGTTCAAGCTCAGCCGGGGTGAGAATATGTCACAAATTAAACCTAAAGAAAGGGATCACTGTGAAGTTCTTCAGTTCAAACTCCAATACAAAAAAAATCTACTGTCATCTTCAAGCTTACTATTGTGTCTGAGCTAAGTAGTTTTTAACATTTTGTTGCCTAATGCTTGCAGTTTACCATAAGTGATATGAAATGATGCCAAGCAGTCTTGTAACTGTTTAGGTTTTGGGTCCCAATCACACCAATGCCATGTGATGTTTAGATCACTTTGTACAAGGCATTAATCTCTTCTGTAGCTCAGCTTCATCCTGAGGAAATTAAAAATGCCTTTCACATTTCTTCATCAGATTGTCTCAAAAACTAAATGAAGTCCCATAATGCATGTTAAGAATGTGTGGCACACAGTTTCAGTGTCTCAGTTTATTCCATTTCCTGGTGGTATCTGCTGTGGGTCTTGCATAGGTGGGCCCCAACATGAGTGGAAATAGGAAGGTCCCAAGTCCCATGTAGATGAGCAGCTAAAGGGAAATTGGCTGCGTAAAAGCACTGAGAAGGTCAGGACCTAGCACCTGCCAACTGGTCCCTGCTGAGCATCCTGTGCCCAGGAGGGAGACAATAAAGGGCAAAGCAGAGCCTGGCACCTCTGAGATCTGGAGTCCTCAGAAGGACAGGCTCCTGCCCCTTGGGGCCACTCCTTGTGGTCTCTATGCTGGGCACATCCATGGGAAGGACAGCAGGAGGGCATTAACTCCTTATATCTATCACCTAAGTCACCTCATTTATTTAGACACTAATAAGAATTGAAGTTAGAAGACATCAGGTATGGCTTGCCTCTATAATCTCCAAAGCCAGCCCTAACTCTCTCCGGCCTCACTAGAAAGTGCTTACACCATCATCCTCAAAAGTAGCACAAAGTGACATCTGTTGAACCACAAAAACACCCTAAAACAGAAAGTGCTAGTGATTTCCCAAGGTATCACACAGTTCTGCTGACTGAAATATCTCTTAAGCCCTCAACAAGTAAGCCTTGTAGATCTTAACACAGTATTTTATAAAGGTATTATTAGCAGAAAATAATTCAAATGCTTTAGCTTTCAGAGGTGCTCATGTTAACTGCACTTCTGTTTTATACTGGCACCATAGCAATTTCTCCAAGACCTTTAGTCACCAGGATAGCTGGCTCTGAGTTCACCTTGGTAGCTAAAGCCATAACGTAAGAAAATATCACTTTCTTCTCAGATTCTCATTGCCTGGTGCCCATGCTGCATACAGAAAGAGGCAGAATACCATTCCTTCCAAAACGCCCACTCACTGTTCCCAGAAACCTGTCAGTTATCTACCATGATTAAAGAACCTTAAAGACTTTAAATGTTTTACTTCACCTTGTTTATTTTGTTTCACAAAATAAACTTACATACTAATTAACTTAGAGACCTTAAAATGGAAATGATTGGGATTATCAAGATGGAACTAAACAATCACGTGATCCTGGAGAAGGGAGAACTTTGTTAGGGCGGAGGGAGGGAGCAGCAGAAGTAAAGGAGATGGACAGAAGGGAAGGGGGGGAAGGGCTCATAGCTACATGGAATTGAGTTTGGTAAACAACCTCTACCATCTTGGAAGTGGACACTTCTCCGAATATCTCAATGAAAAGGTCAACCAGGCAACACCTGGATTCCAACCACGAGAGACCAAGAGCAGAAAGCCCATTCAAGTCCAAACGAACTTTCAATCTACAGAATTACATAATCATAGCATTTATATTGTTTTCAGATGATAAATTTGTGGTAATTTTTGTAGTAACAATCGACTAATATTTCCACCAAGGATATTCTTCTATTCATCAAAATGGCACAAGTGGAGTCAGTGGTGCTATGCCTGGGGAAATTTCAGTTTGGTATGGAACTGGAAACTGGTAAGCTTACGTTTATGTACATGGAAAATAGTGAAGAATAATGAAATACATAGTCACCTCTCATGAGAAGCTCTCTCAAACAAAAAATCATTTATTAATTAGATTGAGAATTAGTAAATAAGAAAAAACAAAAGAAAGTTCCTAAAAATCTGCTTTGGTAATTGTCGAGTAAGACCAAAGCAGATTAAATAAATGTTATCTTTCACTCCAAGTTATGAAGGATAGGTACCATTAGATTTGAGTAGTAACCTAAGATGTGGAAATATATTTCAATTAAACCTGTGTCTTATCAGACAGCAGAAAATATTGTGCTTGAATACATTTCCAATGTTTTCTCTGTACATAGCACTCAATGGTTTGGGGAGATATGTACTTCCTCTGAAAGTAAAACAGGTTGTCATGATATAACAACTGAATGGGAATATGTGTTTGCCTTTCTGGAAAGGTAAAATATATATGTGATGTAAAGGCAGGGGGTTCTGGTCACTCTGTGAATTAAGTAGATCACTTACGGGTAAATTGCCACTGATGGGCTCTAATAAGGCTGAGAAAGTTAACTCACAGACACATTGCAGTAGCCTGGTTTTGATTATCACTTTTTGATGATGCAGCCAGTGGATAATATGACTCATCATTTATGAGGTGTGGAAATAAGTGAACTAAGAAGTTACTTGCTGGGAAAAAAAGGTTTGGGTTACAGTAAACAAGTTGCTATATATTTTCTGCAAAGTAGAAAACAACTACATGGAACACAGCACTGCCCTTAGTTGGAGGTTGAGACTAGCGTTAGCCAAGTGTGGGTGGCTAATTCCTTTGAGGAAACCATAGACACAATAAAGCAAGAATCTAACAGAACAGAAATGATGACACAAAGCAACTGAGTCCAGACCGGGTCTTTCCTGAGCACTTGACTGACAAACGTGCAGGCACGATGGCTTGAAGGTAGGTATACATGAGTTATGCTGGAGTGTATCATGGGGGCATTGCTCAGTGCAATTTAAACATAGGCTGTGTGTTTTTAAACCTTGTGTGTCCACAAGGAACAGATGCTTCTTGGAATTACAGACATGTAGATTTATTTTGTTCAAGTCAACAAGGTGAAAAAGAAGAATAGAGCATTTTGGGTGAAGTCTTTAAAATTTTCCATCACACCATCTGCGTTCCCACTCAGGCCCCAGATTGCTTGGGAAGGCCATCCGACTGCTTTCGGGCCAAAGTTACTCAAAATCAATTACTTAAACACTGCCCCTGTGGGATAATCTGAACTCGCAAGACCATGTGTTTCTTTTATGCTTACAATTTTTTTCTTCTTTTTAATATAAAAACATCTGAAGTATTTCAATATTTTAGAAAAGTACAGAGAATAATTTATTGAACAGCATTGAAATCACACTACACTTTCAGTGAAATTATTTTTTTGTAAATTCATCATCAGATTGAATCATAATAATTGCTAAAGAAGTTCCTTATTGGTCCCAGTCAGGGACTAGACATTTATATTTTAAAATTTTTTAAAAGTTTAGAATGTATAGGTTTGAGTTAAGCAATACTCTTGTTTCCCGCTTATATGCCTTCCTGCAAAAGTCACTGTGTTCTTCAACTTTTTAATAAGAAAGAAAAGAAAACCTTTGTGGGATTTTTTAAAAAAAAATTTCTCTGAGTCAGATGCTGGTATTATATCTTTGTCTTCTTGATCCTCCCTGCCGCAAGTACTATCTTCTTTTACTCAAAATGAGTCACTCATCCCTCTCCGCATCCTCCCCCACTGTAGTAGGAGAGTTACCGCTAAGACTACTAAGGAGTCATACATAATACCTCCCCACCCGCCCTGACGCCACCGAAGAATACATCCCCTTCTGCTCTGGCTTTCCTCTGCCGTCTCCCCTTAACAAGCATCCCGGCACCCTTTCCTCCCTCTCAGTGTAACCTGCAGATTTTCCACGTCGGTGAATCCACCAGTTCCTGAGCAGCATCTCCCTTCCACTCCCCAGCTCCGTTATTATTATTTCTGCCACTTCTGAGCCGCTTCGAATTCTTTGCTATCGAAGAGCAGACAAGATAGATCTTCAAAAACAACTGAGAGGATTAAAGTCTTTCTTGAATGAAGCTCAAGGATTCTTGTAAAACTGTACACTACTGTTTGGGAACCGGCACTCGCTTCCATCAATGTCTGATGATGAGCTTAGTCCGTCTGAAGTTAGGAGGGCTGGCACCCTGTATTGCTGAGTACAGATCATGTGTAGGTGCTTCCCAGAAGAATGAAATAGGTACCTTTTGCTTATGTAAACAGAGAAAAAAGGAGTGCTTCCAAAATTAAGTAGCTGGCTCGGATTCCCATAAGTGTAAACAGAAATGGACTTCCAGACTAGCTGCCCCCCAGTGCACCTCCTGCTGTGCGGCTTCACTTCCCAAGTATCTGGCAGCTCTGTGTCTCTGTTTTAGAGAAAGGAAGGAACATATATGTCTCCTTGTAAGTGTCAGAGACATTTCCCCTGTCCACAGCAACAGCATCTTACATGATCCAGGTCCCTCATCCTAACGGCCAGACCATAGGAACGCACCATTCGTCACTCCCAAAAAGCACACAAACAAGTAAACAAACACAAATGCTTCAGGGCCATTGTCTATGTCATTTGTCATTCATTTATGTTGATCGCAGCATTTCGTATATGGTCCCAAGTGGTTCATTCCAAGTCTTATCCAGTCAGCTGCAGTGGCATAAAGAATTATTTTAGATCACAATGTGTGATCTAAAAATACTGTGAATGTTCAAAGAAATATCTGTTACAGTAACACGTGTTGCCATTAATCTCCCCTCCAATCCTCCCGTCTACTTTGAATTCACTTATCCTGTTGTTCTTGCCACTTCATAATGCAGTTCTGGAAATCTTCTGCCACGAGTGTCTTCAGCTGTGCTGTTGTGGCTCCCTTCCCGTCCTGAATGGATTAAAAACGTTTAACGTCCATGGTCATTTTGGTTTCAGGGAAGAGTCAGAAGTTACGTGGCGCCACTCTTACTGTACAACACGGATGCACCATGAGGTTTTCAGGAAACTGCCTTTCTCTTGGCTGGCACTTACCTGCAGTGTTTACTATATTTTTGATCATACCTTATAAAGATGCTTCCAGAACTTCAGAAAGTTGCAAGAACAACGAGGAAAGTATGTTCAGAGTGAAGATGTACACTCTGAGGAGGAATAATGGGAATGTGTCTATTTCGGCAATAATATTTTTAATTTAAGCGTTAATTGTATGTTTTAGTCACTCCCCGTATAAGAAGAATTTCCAAGGTGCATTGATACTTACATAGCTCGATTTAGAACATGGCTTAGGGTTTATTGAGCTAGAGCCTCAAAAACTGCCCCAAAACCTCATTATAAGCAAAGAATGCTTAGGAATAGTTTAAATAAACACCCCAGAGTTCATGACCTCACTGACAGGTTAGAAGATCCTTTCTGAGTTTTCTTGGTAGACAGTACTAGTGAGAAAGGAAGACTCCAACCCATCTTCCCATTTCTATCAGATATACAGAGTCTACCAAAAATATATATACATACTTCAAGAAAAGAAAACCTTGGAAAAATATTTTAATACTAAATTTATTGAGACATCATAAGGTCAATACAAGATATCTTTGGCCTCTATAAATACAAGAGGTGCTCAAAGTGCTGGCCATTCATTTCCAAACATTTATTAGTATGCCAAACTTCTGGTTGGGTAACCTTGGTCACTGAGATCGCTGCACATCTATTTTCAATTTCTTCTCTAAAAGCCAAGAGTTTAGTGGCTTTTCTGCAATATACAACATCCTCTAGGGTCCTCCATACTGGGGTAACTCTATCTGCTGACAAAACATCATACTATTTCTTTTTCCTTAAGTGTGTATACATTTTGTGGTGAACTCTGTGCTTTTAAACTTGGTTGGAATAGGATATAGTGCATAAATGTAGCATCAGAATTCTCCTAAAAGAAAGTTTCTCTTAGCTTGCATTGTGAACTTTGTGGAAAGTTCACTTAGGAATCATTTTGTTTAGGTGAAGGGTTGGGTCATGTCTCATTTCCCCAAAATAGTTCATCCATCTCAGCCTCTGAAGCAGAAGGAATTGAATCCCGAAATATGTTTTATTACTGTTTCTTTAGGATAGTGAAGGAGTCTTGGAATTTAACATCCCCCGAAGCAGAAGAAGTTAAAGGCCCACTGTGTCCTTCCAAATCAAAATCATCTGTGGAGAGAGGGTTGAGACTTCCTGTGGAAAGTACAAATGTTAAAGCTTTCTATTTTCACTGCTCATCTGAATTCGTGTAGGATTTATGATTTCATAGGATGTGCAAGTAGGAAAGCCTCCTCTTAGATAGCAGGTTGTCCCCATAGCTTCTGTGAGCTTCAGGCTCGAGGTGGAGGGGGCGGGCAATGCAGGTCCAGATGGAGGGGAAACAGATGTGCCTGCTCTTGTGGAAACAGAGCAGTGGGATCATGAGTGCAGAGTGAGTTTTGCATTCCAGTTCCCTTGAATTACTTTAAATACCATTATTAAATGACTGTTCTTCTTTTAAGAGCCTTTGCTTACTTCTACTTCTGTATGTTGCTTTTCTACTGTTTTGGATTATGTCTCATTAAAATATGGAGTTGCAAATAAGTTTACTTTTTTTCTGGGGGGGTCATGTAAAATTTATTTCCATACAGTTGTTTATTGGTAATTTTCCTTTTAAATGATCTTTTCTTTTGTAAGCGATGGGGTGGGGAACCAAAGGCATAATTGCCTCTATCCCAGAGGATGTCAAGCACACGGCACAGTGCGCGTGAGCAAGTGCAGCAGACCTCCTCCAGCCGAGCTCGATCCTCCCTCCTGCAGGCAGCTCCTCCAGAGCGGGGGAAGGCAGCACTTCTGTCCGCTTTAGACAAAAGCGTCCACTGAAGGTGGACCTCAGTCCACTCCCGCAGGTAATATGACAATTGCTCTGATCTATTAGATTATAGGCAAAGTCATTTTCAGAGATGCAAAGTAGCAAAAGAAAATATAAATTTGAAACCAGACCTCTGCCCTATCGATCATTTTTCCACATCCTGGAGGGAATAGTTACCTAGAAGACTGGATGAACAAGCAGCTAGGGACAGTGAGGGCAGAGAATGAGACACCGCAAAAGCATTCTTGAGATCTCTCCCACACGCCTGAGCTACCTCACTGAGGCTTATGCTGTTATTACCCTAATTTTATATGATGACCTTTTAAAAAATTACATAAAATCACATTAAAATCCATGGACTAAATTGCCAAAACACCAACTCCATCATCCTGCTGAACCAATCATTTTATTTTTTTCTCTTTTGCATGATATCATACTTTATGTATACAATTTTAAAACATCATTAATCATTATGTATATATGGTACCATAGTTTAATTGCTCACTAGACTTTCAAGAATTTTTTTGTGTTTTCTGAGTCTTTAAAATTATCATTTCAAATAATTCCACTGAGTTGATGTAGCTGCAGTTACTTAACAATTGTTGAAAACCTAGCAGCTGTTTAACCTAGGGCATGTGGTATCAGCTTCACAAACCCAAGATCCATCTGCATGATGATAGTGAAAATTCTTACATCGTGGAGTTATACTCTGGTTTCTCTTCGAGCATATAAATCTTTCACCTTTTACATCATGGAGTTATGGCCAAAGATTAAATGAGCTAGTACAGAGAGCATTTAAAGCATAGTCTGACATTAAACTCAACAGAGAATAGCTTTCAAAAATAGTTTTCACCGAAAAGTCACAGCTTCTTTAGTAAATAACTTTAAGATATTGTCCTTTTAAAATTATTGCCTTTTTAGAAATTCTCAGGAATGGAATTCATGGGGTAAAATGTTTTAGCATCTTCATCCTAATTAAAATAATTTTTCCAATGGAACTGAAAGCTCTTTGTGTGCATTGGGTTACACATTGCTATACTTGTCAACAGGCATCTATGAAGTACCTATCTCTGCCTGGTGTAGGGCAGAATATGCTACTGAATACATTGAACTGACTTAGTTGTTTACAGTTACATTCCAAAGTGGCACAAATGGAAAAATATGTAGGAGTTCTACCAGTTCAACTATGGGTGAAATAAGCTAAGTACAATGTAAGGCCAATTAGGATGGATTGTCCTTGAGCCCTCTAACCTCCAAGTACTTAAAAATGTGAGTACAGAGTCATTGATGAAAGGGCTTGTTATTTATACAAGCAGCAGCTCAGAGCCCTGAGCTTCAAATAAATGCTGATGGTTCTGATGGGTCAAGGAGGAGCATCGGGTCTTGTCTGAGTCATAAGCGGGGAAGATGAGGATTTGCCAGTGCAGGTCTCAGTGTCAGCCTCTGTGCAACACCCAGAGTGTACAAGAAACAGAGATTGGCCAGGATCCTTCAGTTGGCCAAATAGGTTTGTGGAGCCACAGAATCAAGTAAAAGAACAGCAGAAATCACAGCACTGTTCACTGTGCTTCCTAGCAAATTAGCACATCTCCCTCACACACTTGGCACCTCCTGCTGCTCTATGCTCTAATTAGCCCTGTCTCCCATGGTCAAGATGTCCTTCTCCATGTGCATCTTCCCTAGTAAGATCACCTTCCCTTAGAAGACCTACTTCCTCCACCCATGAGACCTGGTCCAGGATCCCCAGGGTCAGCACATTATTTGCACACATATGAAGGTGGAAGAGAAGGTGGGACAGAGGCACATGAGATGGAAGAGAGGGTTTTAGGAAGTGCTAATCTGTTGGAAATGTGGCAAAGACACGATAAACAGGACGGCACCATGCCTGGCAATGTAGTGGAGCTGAGCACTTCTGAAGGAGCCATTCATGGAACTGGGATTGGAGTCAGACTCAGCCTGGATCAGAGACTTACTGGCCTTTTCCCAGGTGAGGAATTCTCCAGGCCCTGTCGATCTCCAAGCATCCCCATGAGGCCAAAGCACTCACCACAACTGCAGGGACAGCCCCATACCCCCTTTGTACCCTGCAAACACAAACGTCCCTGTCCTTCATGACTCCCTCCCTACCCAAGGCCCACAGTCATCATTTCATTCTTTTTCAGAGTTGAGAAAATTCAAAACTTTTTCCAGATTATTGTAAAGGGTCAGTGACAAAGATATGTTCTGTGCCTTGAAAAAATTCCATTGTGGGCATTCCATTAGAAAATGGGCTTTTGTGCCTTTCATAGATTACAGTTCCTTTCTACAATGCACTTGTCTAAGTCTCTTCCTGTTTTCCAATTGGTTAAATTTAGAACGATTGTTTCCATCTCTTGAGATATGATGTCTAGGAACAGTGAATGCCTACATGTGATACAGGGTCCGGCCTGTCTGCCCAATTCAGCCATAGCCAGGGAAGCACCCACCTCCCGGCCGTCCGGGGTTCCCATGACACGAAGGGCATTTGCTCTGGTCACCAGTTTGCTGCTTCATAACATAAACTCTTCGGTTTTCTGCCGCCTTAACACAAAAGAACTCTATTCTGAACACAAAACCATTTATTTTTACAGACAACCTTTTCATTTTTACTTTATCTAACTTTTTAAATCAAACAATCTAAGATCACTGTACTATAAATGGGAAAATGCATTTAAACAAACAGAGAAAAAAAAGTCCCTACCCTGAATTCCCAGAGAACTACTCTTAACATTCTGGGATGTCTTTCTGGATTTTACATATTTGTAAGTTCATTGTACCTGTATATATTCATTTAAATATATCATAAAATTTTATTTATCATTTCTATAAAAATTAGTGTATAGTGTTATGCGATAGCACTATGTGATTGTGAAACTCGTTTCTATCTTTCCATGACAGTAGGAACACTTCTACTAAATTGCTCTGTGGCTCTACGGTTTCTGGGTACATAAAAGAGCCATAATTTATATAGCTCATAATTTATATAGCTCATCCTTTATGTTTGGTGACCTGGATTATAACAAATCTTATAGATAAGGCCCTTTGAATTATTAGCATAATTACTTTTCCAGGCTTTGGAGCCTGTTTTGGGCACTTATTCACTGTGTAGAGTTAGGCAATTCACTGACCATCTTTGGCCTCCTCTGTAGAATGGGGATATTGATATTTGCTTCACGGAGTTTCCTCCGAGGGCTGAGTCAGCTTATGCCACGTGCTTATGAGGGTTCTCAGTTCAGAGCAAAAGCTTGTAAGGCAGATGTTATTCTTTCCCTGGCCAGTGCTAACTACTGAGTCAGAGCTGTTATAATATCATAGATGTTTTAAGTTGAGTTCAGGGCATCAAAACACTACTAGTTGTTTAGAAAGTGAACCCCTTTGTGGAGGTGAACACAGTTCTTCTGCAGACCCTGCGGTGCCCCAGTGTGCACCGTTTGGTCCATGCTCTCCCCATGGAATGAAATAGGAAGAGCTTCACTAGGAGTCTTGGCTTTCTTGGATATTGTTCCAGGCATCTTGGCACAGCCGGGACACCACGTCCTGTCCTGCTCTGGGGCCAAAGTCCCTGTGGACCAGGGCAGTGAGCTTTCTTTGCTCTCCTGCGGGCCAGGCTAAAGCTCCTGAAGATAGAACAGCTTCAGCCAATTGTGATCATTTGTCTAAGGATGATCCAAATGTTCCACAAGTGGAAAGCAAAGCTTGAACTGAAGGGTGAAGAAATAACATCATCCCTGCATCCTCAACAGGCTTTCACAAGACCACGTCTCAGAGTGCTGCTTCTTTATTTGAATTTGACTCTCAGACACTGGTTAGAAGACTGGAACAAAAGATAATCACACCCTGAAGTAAACTCTAAGTTAAAACCCCCTTCATTTGACTTGGGGTCTACTAGTCCAGCCTCAATCAATTTGCCTGTAAACAGAGAACTCTTGCCGGTTGATAATCCTGTCCAGGAAGGAAAACGTAAAATGTCATGCATGTCCTTGTCCCTTGTCCCTTCTTGGCCATATAAAAAAATTATCTCACTTTCTCTAGAAAAACAACATAAATTTGTTGTGTTGGCCATTGAATAACTTGCTTTTTAAAATACTCTGGTGGCATTTGATGTTCTGTGAAAAGCTCACAATTGTTCTCAGGCCTGAAGTATTGGACACAGACAAGGGCTGCATTCCTGTGCTTTTTGCTGACTCTCCAGGACTGAAATGCTTTGGATGCCCTCGTGGTGGGTACAGGAAAAGGAGGAGGCAGGAGACACTAGGGTCCAGCCCTGCAGGGAACATATTTGCTCAACAGGCACGAGTAACTGCCTCAGGGCCCAAAATCTGAAAAAGGAAATTCTCCTCCTTAACCACTACCTTCAAACACTGTCCGGTCTTGGAGGCTGTCCTAGCTGTTAGAGAAGACTGAGAGGCAGTGACCCTGCTCCTGATCAACCCAGGACCTGAGTCAACACTGTCTACCTTCATTCCTCTTAAATACCCGTGATTGAATTCTGAGGGACCACAACCCTCACCAGTTCATTCACTCATGTGTAAGCCACTCTGTTACGTAGTATTGGAAATACAGAGATGAAATAGAAATCCTGGTCTTGTGAGGGAGACTGATGAGTAACTGATGAATGAGAGTACAGTGCAATATGTCAGCAGCACAGGAATGCATGGTTGGTACAGGCATCAGAGAGAGGGAGAGTGAGAGATTCTGTCCAGGAATATATATGGTATAGACAGCACATACAATGGTAGGTCTTTCAATTTAAAATACTTTATCATACTAAGGACAACTGCCATTAATCTCCCTCAAAACACACCCCCTGGCTTTGAAGATGTACATTAGACCCAACATTTTTGCCACTCTCTGAAGCAGTTTACAGTTTAGTTTCATGGCAATTTCCATGAAATAAAAGCATCACCATGTGTCCTCACCCACCTTAATCATCATATCTGACACGTTGTGACTTCCACTTCTTCCCCTAAAGTAAAAAAAAAGTAAATTTTTGGAATCACTTCAGGACATCAAGGCAGCCACGATCATACAACAAAAGATACTCAAGCAAGAAGATTTCCGGAATGCTTCAAGAGGGCCAAGCATGGTGGTATAGGTATTTGAAACAAGAGAGAGAATTTCGAGAGGGATTCATGGCGGTGTCTTCGACTTTTCTAAATGTTGATACAATACCGTTGCATCACGCTTTTCAAGAATACTTAAGAAGTGCACATTCTCCAATAAAAAGGGGTCTCTTCTGAGCAAAGATATGGACATTGCTATGCAGAGCCCTGAAGAATGGGTTTTGCCCTGCAAATGCAAGTCTCAGGGGAGAACCAGTGTGGAGAGGTACTGGTTAGACGAAAACGGAGCCTTCAATCAGCTTGAAAGTGGACTTATTCTAGGGCCCAGGGGGTCTCTACACGGAAAACTGCCAAGGAATCTTTTCATTTATTTTGCCACTAAATTTGAACAGTTTTAGATTTTTAGACATCAACTGTTGCTGGTATTGGAAAATAAGATGCCATCTTCTGCAAGAAGTCGGGAAAGGCGATTTCGTTTCCTTCCCTGTTTTCCCTTCTCTCTGTGGGGGTCCAGGGTCCTTCCATTATCTCTGGGCCATCAGAGTTCAACCACCAATGCTGCCAGGCCTGCCAGGTGTAACCAGAATGTGCTGTCAAGCTCTGTTCTCATGGAATTCGACATTTCCTCAGCAGGGCAACTAAGCATTTCGTGCTTTAAGAAGATTTTGTACCCTTATGCTTAACCCCTCAGCCAGCTGGTGCGCAACAGACATCGCTGAAGATAAATCCTCATTTCTCCTCCTGCTTGTGGGCTCATCTTCTTGTGGGATTTGTAATGTGATCTGAGCTCCTAAAGTGAGATGTAGTAGCCCCACACTTCATTTAAAGTGTGACTTGAACTTGAACAAAAGTGTTTCCATTGTGATGTGTTTATTTGTTTTTCAGTGTTATTGGGGTTTGACCCTGAGCCCTTCACAATGAACTGTATTCCCAGCTCTTTTTGTATTTTTCAGA
This sequence comes from Dinomys branickii, assembly GCA_004027595.1. Taxonomy (NCBI): domain Eukaryota; kingdom Metazoa; phylum Chordata; class Mammalia; order Rodentia; family Dinomyidae; genus Dinomys; species Dinomys branickii. Next base: position 37,071 of record PVLD010010281.1, read on the forward strand.
CAGGGTCTCACTAAGTCGCTAAGCTGCTCAAACTGGGTTTGAACTTATGCTCCTCCTGTTTCAGCCTGCCAAAGTGCTAGGATTACAGGTATGTGCCACTATGACCAACTCCATCATGACTTTCATTGGACATTTCATTCATAAAGTCAGGACATGTAAAATCATGTGTCAAATTTGTTAAAATTGCAGGTTATTGAGTCCTGAGCTCTCCACCTATTCTGATCAGAGGTTTGGATTGAATCCCAGGAGTCTGGACTTTTAAAAAACATTGAAGATTATTTGGATACCAAAGTGAAAACCCCAGATTTGACACTGACTTTTGATAAACCGCAGCCACTCTGAGCTTTCCTACCACCATGCCTGCAGAAATCCTCACTCAACCCTCCAAAAAAGAGCCAAGCAAAGTTTTGTTGCATAAGCATTTCGCTTTCCCAAATCAGCTTGCCTTTGTATATTACCATTTGAACTTCTACTCGATCGTTACCAAAGAAGGAAGCAGCAGCAGAGTGAAGATTCAAAGGGGTTCTACAATGATAGTGTGTAAAAGCCACGCACATCTCAATTAGTTCTGAATGATCTGACCTCCACTTAGTGAAAAGATCGACTAACAGTTTCATTGATGGAAAAGTAGCCAAGCGTTGTGCATAATTTCAAAACACCAGCCATTAGGCTATAAATCACAGGCTCTGCAGACAGGCAGGATTTCACAGGTTCACCAGGTCATTGGCTTCCGTGCACAAAGGCTGGTCTAGCACAGCAGAGGCTAGATTCATCTTCTGGGAAACTCTGAAGTTGTAGAGCCCTGAGGGCTTATTTGTTTCATTCTCTTCCTCCTGGAATCATTAGTTTTCAATATGTCCAGGGGATTGTCTAATGGTTTCTCAGTATTGTTTTGGTGTTAGCATTTGTGCTGTCACCTCGGTGATCTATTTCTAGGTCATCCTCATACCTCTCTTGAAAACCACCTTTCAGGACTTTATGAACTGTCCTCAAGTCCGCCTGGAGTGCCTTCTCCTATAAGGCAGCTCATTTCTCTATGCCTGTTTCTCAGTACAGTCAGGAAATCACCTTGTCTCTCTCACATTAGTGCCCTGCACACTCAGAGAGGCGAATAACACATCGCATTCCTATCAATACCCATCCAGGCCTCCATAGTGTGAAAAGTAAGGAGAGGTCCAGGTAATATGACACAGAAGATGATTATTAAAAGAAACCAACCTTTCTGTTTCTTTTGGGAATTGTTTTGGCTTTTCAACCTCTTTTGGCAGTAGTTTTCCATTCTATAATACACTTGCCTGAAGCGAGCATCACACAACCTTTCCTAGGTGTTTACTAATTGATAATGAGGAAAGCCAGCTCCAAGTTGTATAGAGAGCAAAGGGAGCTCATTTGATTTCATTCTCAGGGAAATAAATAAAACTTCCGTTTAATATTAAGTGAAGTGACACCTAAAAGATGGCTTCTCGGGTGTTTCCCTAGGAAGCCTCTCTAGACTCTCTCCCATAGTCAAGGGACTGCTTCTCACCACCTCTTCTAGAAAAGCCCTCCCCATTTCCTTCCTGCTGGTTGACCTCTGTGGGCCCTAAATGTCATTCTCCCATCTCTGTCTCAAAGCAGTGGAAGCCACTTTGGAACAAGTACTGGACGGGGCACTTGAGAACGTGTAAGTACCAGTTGTATAGGGGCTTGCTGTCACGGCCCGGACTGGAATGTCCCCCAAAAGTCCATCCACTGAGGGCTTGGTTGCCAATCTGTGATCCTGTTGGGAGGTACTGGACCTTTAGGAGGTGGAACCTAGTGGGAAGAAGGTATATTCTTGGGGGCACGGCTTTGATGGTACATTGGGACCCCAGGCTCTTCCCCATTCCCCCTTTCTTCCTCTTCTCCTCCTTTCCCTCCTCTTCCTCTTCCTCTTCTTCCTCCTCCTTCTCCTTCTCCTACTCTCTCCCTCTCTCTCCGCTCTCTGGCTCCCTCTCTGGCTCTTTAATGGTCCCATACCGTGAGCACCTGTGCCCTGCCATGCACTTCTGCCACGATGGACTACCCCCCTATAGGAGCAAAACCCACCGTGCCGTGTAATCACGGGCTGAGAACGGAAACTATGAACCAAAGCAAAGCTTTAATCTTTTAAATTGATTTACTTAATCATTCTGTCACAGGAATGGGAATCTAGTACATTTGACACAATAGTCACTTGTCTTAACACAGTATATTAACTATTGTTATTCTCATCATTTTGTTATCAAATTTTGTTCTAGTTTTTCATAAAAAAAGCAAAACAGGTAGGTAATAGTAGGGATAGAGTGGTTGGAAATTTCCAGTTGTGGGTACCTTTTTATCAGCTCCTCACTCCAGCCAGGATGTCTGTGTGCGTGTGCATGTGCGTGTGTGTGTGTGTGTGTGTGTGTGTGTGTGTGTACACGCACATTTAACCAAATATGCTATCTACTTAGAGCTCTCATAGTTTTAGATGGCTTGAGGTATTTTTCTTTTCTATCCCGTTGACTTTTACGTCTGGTGATTGTGAGGTTCCTTTTGGGATGTACCCCTTCCCTCCCCACACTCAGTCTTCAACGGGGGCTATGTCTATTCCACCCGACTCCAGACCTAGGTCTGCAGGCATCATTGTTGAGCCCTCAGCCAGTTCTGTACTCACTGCGGCCTGCAGAAGGCATGTCCAAGTCCTCCAGAGCCAACTCCGCCACCGGGTCTGCTCCCTGCAGGACTCAGGAGACCACGGTCCTGGAGTTACCTGGCTCCACTTGAAGGTGGGATGGGGCCATCTCCGCCCTCATGTCTGCACACAGGGACTGCTGGAGAAGAGAAAAAGAAGGGACCCAGGTCCTGTCATTCCTCAGGATACCAAGTCCAGTTCCCACCTCCTTCATCAACCTTCTGTTTTTTTCCTTTCTCTTTTTTTATGTGAAGGCCAGAAAAATGGCTGACTTAGAATCCAACCATTGTACATTTTCCCTTGAGCAAATATTCTATAAATCCCTGCAGTCCAATCTTGGAACTTTCAAACTTGGAACTTTTTGCCATGGGTTTGAAATTTTTACTTTGGAGCTCAAAAGCCACAGATCGGTTTTCTTCCTGCGTTCCTTCCGTGCTGTGTTGTCCCGGAGGAAATGAAGGCAGAAGGCTTAATCGCCTGGCACAGCATGGAGTTGGAGGGCAGAGGCGGCAGGTGGATGAATGGGGGAGAGGGGCAGCCAGAGGAAGATACTAGAAAATACTGGAGAGAATCCACATTCTTTGGGGGAAACTTAATTTTAATATAAAAGCAGAAAATGATGAGCCCATTGCATTAAACATGATAAGAAATCGTGACCTACTTCTGGACATTCTGCTGTGAAACTTTTACTCAGTTCTTCAGAGAGCAATGAACAAAGCCCACAGCCTCCTGCAGACACTACCCCGGACTGCAGGTCTGCTGGCGCATGACCTGGAAGTCTTGCTGTGGCTTTCCCTCTGGATTTCACCCCCGTGAACTGCAGCACACTCATTTCTCAGATACTTTTTCTCTGACAACAAAAGGATATTTTTTAAAAGCTAGGTAAACCATAAAATAGAAACAGAGGTGAAAATGGGCCCAGCAGGGCACAAGTCTGTCTCTGAGGAGCTTGGAAACCAGTGAAACAGGGCGGCAGGAGCCAGTGAGACAGGTGGAGAGAGGCACACAGTGCCCGGCTGCTCTCTGGTGAGGAGCATGCTTTTGCCTGGGCCCCCGCCAAGGGCTGCTTGCCTGTGGTAGTAGGGGAAGCTTATCCCATTACATTATCTGCGCTGAACTCAGCTCCTGTGCTTCACAGTGGAGCTCTGGGATGGTCTGTGTTTGCTTGGTCGGATGTCGCCCCTTTCTGCTCCGCTGGGCCAGCCCTCTTTGCCTTATCCTCTGAGTCTGAACCTAAGCCCCGGCCTCACTGCAATGTGATATTTGCAGCTGATCATTTTGGGGGCAGAGGTTGGGGATGATCTAGGAGAGGCAGGGAGAAAGTGTTTTTTTTGCCATTTCTATGTTATGCCTGTTGCTTTTTACTGTACATTTGAAAACCACCATTCTGGCCGCCTGCCACTGATGGCCTGGACCCTCCCAGCCGGGGACAGCCCAGTTGCCCTCTAACCTCCCTGCTCTTCTCTTCCCACACTGTTCCCATCCCAGCAGGAGGCAAGGAGCTGCTGCCCACGGGGCTCTGACTGTCATCAGACCTGGCACGTTTCAAAGGAAGGCAGAGTGCTTGGGAGCATTTGTTTCTCTCAAGGTTCTCAGCACAGCCCCTGGAGGAGGGGGCCGGGGCGCACGACAGGCAGACAAGACAAGGAAAGGCCTGATCATCTTCTGGGGCTGCCCAGACCTGCAGGGGCTTTCTCTCGGCAGGAGAGATCGCTCAGTGGGCAGCACTGCCCTCTCTGTCCTGGGGTGAAAGAAAGAAAAAGGAGGCAAAAACTAACCGCAGTTATTCATTTTTTTGAACCCTCAGTCATGCTGTTTGCATGGGCTGAAATGACTTTGTAGTAGAAAGAAGACAGGGAAATCTGACCACCGTAAAAAGCAGAGATCCGAGGCTGTGCGCTTCCTTCCGTCGGAGGGACACTTCCCCGCCACCCAAGGGCCCAGCTGCATGGCCACCTCGCCCACCACTTCCCAGGACACACTGCCCTGTGGACAACTTCTGACCAGATTTCTCTGCAGTGTCTAACCACTCTTATTCTGTTACTCAGTAAAATTAGAACCCAGGGCTCCTTCATTTAGGGCAGGAGATAATCCATTCATGTAGATCCAAACAGACTTGAGAGCAAGGAGGTTGCAGTGGGTAACCACCTCTGCCCACCATTCCTAAATCCACAGTGGAGAGATGACACCCCCTCAGACCCCGTCATTCCAACCTGCCCGCTGGGGAAAGTCTTAGGGCCTCTGAACACCTTCCTGAGAGTTTTCTTAGCCTTTCCCACTTCTTACTACCAGCACATCTTTGCACTGCATGCTTTGTAACGGTCCTATTTCTTGTGGGGAACTTGGACACGTACATAACACATAACATTTCATTAGTATTTTATCACTCACTAAAAATCAATAGTTAAAGGAAAAGAATAATAATTTATTCTCTTTTTTTGGATAAAATTATACAGTATAAGAGTAGAGATGGAATGATGCAATTAGAACTCATCAATGTGCTACCCCCACCCTCAAATAATGAAACTAGACAAAGACCCAGAAATACTGCCTGAACTTTGATAAATATTGGGTGTTTGAGATAGCATCTTACTATATAGTTCAGGCTGGTCTTAAACTCACTATGTAGTCAGTGTTGGTCTTCAATCTGAAGTCATCCTCCTGCCTCAGTCTCCCAAGTGCTAGAACTACAGGCGTGTGCCACCACACTTGGCCATGACTGATTTTAGCCCCATGGACAGCCATGGGCATTGGGCAGTATAAACAGCACAGGGCACCATGTTTAAGCAGCAGTCTAGTAGAAATAATCCAACACAGGGAAGCTATGAGAAAACTGATAAAGCATGTGCAAAAGGTCAAGGTTAGAAAAATTACAAGGCAAGAGATTGTTCTCATACGAATGAGCTGATGAAACAACCCTAAAGCCAGTAGCTGACCCTGAATCGGATGGTATCTGGGGAGAAGAAAGCTCTAGTGAATATTTTGCTGACAATTTGTAAGTTTTAGTATGTATTAAATAGCGGATGATATTAAGCAAATATGATTAACTTTCATTTTCAGAGATACGGTGGCAAGTTTAGGAAAAAGGTGTCACATCTGGCAGCAGCTTACATGTAGTTCAGAAAATGGTGTCCCAGCTATCAATACAGTTTCTTCAAGTCCTTGGTATGTTTGAAAATTATTTCAGAGTAAAATGTTGGGGCGGGATAAAGCGAGAGAGAAGGGCACCTGCACAGGACAGTGTCCTCTCAGCTTGCAGGGAGGCGCATTTCTTCCCTCCCTGAGACTTCCCTGATGACGCCACTTAGCATCTTGATGGCTCATGTACAACCTTGCCATCAGCGCAGTAACTTTTCTGTGAACGCCCTTACAGAGGCACTACCTATAATGGCTTATACCTGCATGGACCCCCCCCAAAGCCTCATGCACTCACAGGTGGGGTTTGGACAGGTGGCTGGACCTTGGGAATATGATATCCCCCAGAGGGGATTAGGCCCCTTATGAGTTTATAGCTAAACTGATGTTGGAAAGTGAAGCCTGGTTGGAGGAGGTGGTCACTGGGGGCGTGGCTGGGAAGGGTCCTCTCCTTCCTTCTCCCTAGATCTCTCTGCTTTCTGCCAGCATGCTGTGAGCTGCCTCTCCATTGTACCCTTCAGCCATGCTGCCGTACCTTGGAGCCAAAGCACAGTGAACTGAAACCTCCACAAACGGCGAACCAGAATAAACCTGTCCTCTTTACAGAGCATTGTGCCTCAGCAAAGAGAAAGGAACTAAGACAATACTCTTATAAAGTCCAGTGAGTAGATACATCTTTCAATCTGGATTCCTAATAAGCACTGTAAGAAATAATGACCAGTCATAACGGGAGCCTCTCTGCTCCAGTTTCCTTATGGCCCACACATCAGAGCCTTCTAGGATGCTCCTGAGGTTCCAAGTCTACTTCCACAGCAGCTTTCCTGCCCACACACTGAGCACTCTCCTTCTGAATCTGATGCCCCTAGTCTGTGCTAGGACACCAGGCCTCCCTGGACCTTGGCCTCTGCAATCCCAAGGCAGAGATCCCATCGCAGCCAAGTGCCCACTATGGGGCCTCACGCTTCACATGGGAATGTGATGGAAGATCTGCCAAGCTTGCCCAGATTTAATGATTATTTAATCAGGTGCCTCAGTGAGAATAAGCAGAGTTGCTCCTTTTACATGGTCACATTCATCCTTTAAAACTTGCTCTTAAAAGTTTCCCGGAATTTCAAATATATTTCAATGAAACATTCATAGCTTTTATTATTTTTCTCCTTTTCTTCATAACGAGGACAATACCACATGTGTTCCTACCCCGTTCATATTCTCAGAGTGTTCTCCCAGTGTCCCACAGAAGTGGCAGTAGATTATTTTATTTTATTATTGGTCTGTTTTGGAGCTAAGAGTGGAGGTTTCCTCACTTCACCCGTGTCATGGAGCCCAAAGCTGGTCTTCCTGCTCCTGGCTTCCTCTTTCTGGCACCTCTCATAGGTGCTGCAGCTATGCCACCTGTGCTGGGCCTCGCTGCACACACCAGCAAGCTGATCTTGCACCTTCTCCAGGACCACTGTGATTTCACCAGAGCCAGGGACAGGGTGGGGCTGCACCATGAGATTCCTCTGAAGCAGCTGGATGGGATCTCTTTGGGGCCAGATTGCCAGAGCCTGTCCCTTTCTTCTGTGTGATGTTGCTCAAGAGCCTCTCCAGGGTCCACGCCCAGATAGCAGTTGGGCTAGGGGCGGAGAGGGAAAGCATGGAATCCAGGCCAGGGGGTGTCAGATAACAGAGCTCAATGACCCAACGCTGCACTCAGGGAAGACCATTTGGGGATTCCTTTAATGCCACCGAGTAGAGTAGTATACATCCTTTAAAAGAAATATTTCATTCAGTGAATGCACTGTGGGCTGATCTGGGTTTCAGTGTCTTAATATTGCTCCCCTATTATGGATTTATCTTAAAAGTCTATACTTTCCATTTGATCCATAGGGCACTCATGAACACAGGCTCTTGCTCTAGTGTAAAGAGAGACTCTTTCCCAGCTGCTTAACGAATGCTTCATCGTCATGATGGGAATTAATGGTGGTGACCATGATGATCCTCACACACTTCCTGAAATATCTTATTCTGTGTGACCGAGATGAAAATTCACTGATGCAGGTGCAGGGTTACTTGTGGCACGAACATCTAAGAATCATCACACTTCAATGAAGAGCAGAGACTTGGGGTTATGAGAACAGATGTGTGACCTCATTAATCAAATGTTTGTAAAAATCGACACTGACAAAAATTATTTATCTTGCCAAGTATCCTTTTCCCTTATTTTTGGTTGATTTCAGTGTGTGTCATTTCTCTGTCATCACCCGAACCAAATCAAATACATTGCTATTTAAATGTAAGTTCATCTTCACAGATAAAAATTTTTGTAAGAATTTATTCTTTTTTATTTTAATGTTCGTGGTTCTGTGGAATGAACCCTACATCCCCAACCCCTTTTGTTGTTACTTTTTGCTTTTAGACAGAGTGTCACTAGGACGCTAAGTTGCTTGGGTTGGGTTTGACCTTGTGATTTTCTGACTTCCACCTCCCAAAGTACTGAGATAACAGGAATAGGCCCCCAGTCACAGTTTAATTTGTACCTTTCATAGTGTGAATCTCTAGTTCTATTCAGCCCACAAATAAAGATTTATACTGACTTTCAATAAAGTTAAAAACAACCATCCCTCAGTAACTGTGGGAGATGTGCTCCCGGACCCTGCGGGTACTAAAGTGTAAGGGTGCTCCAGGCTTTCACATAAAATGGCATAGTATTTGCACATGACCTAGTCACAGCCTTCTGCACACTTTACATCATCTGTAGATTACTTCCAATAGAAGCAATGCCAACTTAATCTGAATCGCTTCTGTATTACATTTTTTAGGGAATGAAAAGTTTTCTGCACATGTTCAGGAGAGATGCAACTTTTTTCAAAGTTTGATTGGTTTCACAGATGCAGAGCCTGCCAGTACAGATGCCCAACTGTATTTCTATTGTTGAGCATTTATATCTGGCCAAATGCAGTTTTATTCAAATTATAGGTTTTATTTGATGAACTCAGAATTCTAAAGTAAGAACCAGAGTGTCCCTCAAAGTAACAAATGGACATGAAAATCTTTTTATGCCTTAGTAATTCAAGTCAAATAATAATAATAATCTCTTACATTTGTCTACTATTTTGTAATTTGTTAAACAGATGTTTTGAGTTTCAGGGATGGTCTCAACTTCTCATTTATTTTCCTAACAAGATGAGACAATACTTATAATTTTGTAAAATATTAATGCAAATGAATATTTTGGTTAAAAAATTCCTCATCAAATCATAACTTCAATTTTTGGCCTAGAAAACATTTTCAGCATATTAAAAATTGGTTTGCAAAGCAATTCCTATGCATTTTAGCCTCTAGGATAAAGATCCCTTCTGGCCAACACTCATGGATCTTATCTCCCACCCCCACGCACAGAAGAATGTAGCTTCTTTTAAATTTTAAATACATTAGTTTAACATTAAGTTTTTCCAGGGACATTTGAATGGATAGTAAGGTCTCCCTGACACCTACAGTTCACCCTGCCTCATCTGACACAGCTCTTGAAACTCCAGAGAAAGGACAGAAGAGGATGAAGAAAAACAAGAACCAAGATTCAAAAAGCTGAGGTCAGGTGGAGTCTCCTCTCCTGGTGAGAGGAAAAGAAATGCCCAACAACTGCAAGGAATTTATTTATACGCTTGGGTTTATTGTCAGTTGAAACCCCTCTGCCTAGCAACTTGTTTGCTTGGTTCATCTTGGGCTTCTCAAGTTCTCAGAGCTGGAATGGCTTGTTCACATGGCTTGCCTCAGGCACTCTGTGTTCTCAGGGCTGGTCTTGCTTTAGTCCTGTGGGTGTGATTGTTCTCCAGCTCAGCTGCTTCTCACACCATACTATGAAGAAGACCAAGCTTTACTTAGCGCAAGTCCAGCATTGTTACCTGCATCCTTCACTTGTCCTCTCTCCTCACTAGAGAGAGCAATGCTCCAGGGCAGCAGGGCTCCTTCCCACAGAGCCCAGAGGGACCCCTAGAATTTGATTACCCAAGTGGCTCAGTCAAGCACTATTGACTGATTTAGGTTCACATGGGAAATGACATTTATCTTTCTCTTCATTGAGGAAGTGAGGACTTATTAGAATGTTTGGTTTAAATTTCTGATACCCAGTCATGAAAGGCTAAGGCAGCACCCAATGAGATTTGGTAATTTTACTGAATATCCTTCTGAGCGTCAAAAGAAAAGAGTAACAAAACTAGCAAAGGTGAACCCTCATTCTGCAATATAAATGGCACGTATTGCCCATCCCACTCACTTGGCATTTCTGTGGACCTGAAATCAATTTGTAATGCAAAATAGTATGGACAATAGAAATGATGGACAACTTGGATTCCTGGAAACCCATCCCACTGAAATCCTTAGTCACCTGGGGATTCCCATTCTCTGCTTTGAGAGGAAATGAGTGAGCCCTTTGAAAGCAAGCTGATATCCTCAACAAAGCTGCTCAGTCCACCAGACATAAGCATGTAAGATTCATCAAACAATCAAAGACAGTGACAAGTAATAAAAAGCAGCACTGGAAATGATGCAGAGCTTCACCATACAAGATGGTAGGAGTTCAACAATGGTTCTTATACTGCAGATTGTTGTTTTCAGACCAGTCCTTTCAGTTACCAAGTTCAAGCATCAAAAATCAGTCAAGAGAAAAGAAAAGTTTAAGCCTTGACTGTTCCTTTCAGTGGACCACAGACATCAGCAATACACCTATTCCAGCTATCCTTATATATACATATATATTTTGTTTTATATTTAAAAATCCAAAATATGTAAAACCAACCATTGTTAATTCCTATCATTTTGTTTTCAGGTCATGTATCATTTTTGTTATTTTTGTGTTATTTTGATTGTGTCTTCCTTATTGCTTTGCTAGTTTTTCTAATTTTTGAAATTAAAAAAAGATTTAAAAAATGAAAGCAAATTGATTGATGTGAGGGATTTCATGACAAGCACTAATCAAAAGTTGTACCCTAGGGTTGTAACATTTTCCTGTAAATGTTCCCCCACATTAATAGTCCACACCTGCCTCCATCTTTGAGTCCTCTAACCTTTCTTCTGCTGGGTCCAGAAGTAGACTGACCTCTCAAAGCATTATTTCACCACATTCCTTCTTACCCTAAAACTCCAAGGAGCCTGCTCGATAAAAACCCACCCTTTAGCTAGACTTTCAAGGTCCCTCATCACCCAAAGAGAGCATAGTTTTCTCAGTTTCTTCTGAAAATTCCCTTCCTCTTTCTGCCTCACTGGACACTGTATATACACACATGGGTCTTCTGCTTTCCCATCTGGATGCTTTCGCCTGCCCCGTCCTCATTCCTCAAAGGCCTTCCACATCTTTGTTTTCAGATGCCATTCGCCATGTAAAGCCCACATCCAGTCCTACCTTGTCCATGAAACCTTCCTAGGATATCACAGGCCACAGAAACCCTCAGACAACACTTCTATCACCACTGAGGCTGGAGTATAAATCTTAAATGTCCCCCAAAGGTTCAGGGATTGGAGGCTGGGTCCTGGCCCCATGGTAAGATCAAAAGCTAGTAGAGCCTTCAAAAGATGGGGCCTAGGTCTGCAGGTCTTTGGGGACTGCCCTGGAAGGGGACCGTGGGACCCCATGCCACCCTTCCCCTTTCTCTCTCTCTCTCCCTAGCCACAAGGGGAGCAAATTCATTGCACACTGCCACCATGACGTGCCACTTTGTCCTAGGCTAAAAAGCAATGGGTCCATCAACCACAGAAGAAAAAAACTCTGAACCAAGAGCCAAAAGAAATCTTTCCTCTTCCAAAGTTGATTATTTCAAGTATTTGTTTGAGTGACGGAGTGCTGGCTAACAACCTACTTCGTCTCACTCCCAAGGGGAAATGTCTCCATAAACTGCTACCAAGTGCAAAGAAGCTGACATTCCTAGCTTGAGAGCCTTTTTTCTGCCATGTTATTTATATCCTTGGGAAATGCTGCCTTGTGGCAAAAGAGGGTTTTGAGTGGTGTGAATCAATCCCTGACTGGGTGAGGAATTACAGACAGGCCATTCCAAACATTTCAAAAAGTAGATTTTTTTTCAGAGAAACCTCTAATATTTGATCACGACTGGTATGACATGTTCGTCATTCAGGTCTTAGCTATAGTGTATATACATATACACACAATAATTTCCAAGGATCTGAGAAGTCCCGTAAGGGCACTAGGGACTGATCTGCCAGGAATTATGTAGCTGGAGACCTAGGTGTCATAATCTGTGTCTACTGCAGCTGGAACTTGTGTCTTAATAAGATATTTTGAACTCCTTATTCTTTCTGAAGCAAGTCTATTTTGGTCACTTGGGAAAGGCCGGATTTAGTACAGGAGTTATCCTTAATACAAGTCCATGCAGCTCCAGCAGGGACACAAACAGCAAGTGTGGATATGGGGCACCCTCAGCAACTACAATCATGCCGCTTTGAAGCCTTTGCTATGGTTCAGAGATAGCAAGTAAACACATCAAATCATGATGTTGTTCAGTTCTTAGTTCTTTTCACCCTTCATCTGCTCGATCCTGTTTACTGAAAATGTCCCTTACACCTATGTGACCGGTTGTGACCCTTAATCTTGTGTGTCGACCTTACTGGATTAAGAAATGGCTAGCAGATGAGTAAACTGCTGGGTGTAGGTCTAGGTGGATTGGGAGGCGTGGGATGGGTACTATATATGTTCCTTGCCATTCTTCTCCAGTTCTGCTCCCTGCTCCGCTGAGTCTGCCTTGGAGCCAGCAAACCATGGACTGAACCCCCTGAAACTCTTAGACAAGTTAAACCTCAGTGAGAGGAGGACTGATGAAAACCACAGTCATCACATGTGATGTCCTTGCAAGAATACAGCACACCAAGAATAAACTGGGTCCTTGTCTGTGGCAGCTCTCTGGTGAAAAGATAAAGGTTAGGGGGTATAAGTACCAGAGAGAAAACCAACCAGAAAAGCAACACAAACAGGACACAAATTACGGCAACTCTGCAATTCTTTCTCAGAGTTGTGAAGACAGCTTCAGTAACTTTGCAAGCTCATTTGCCTCTTTTCTCTGCAATCTGAGAGAGAGTCCTGTGGGATCTCCAGGAGTCACATGCTGAGCCTGAGAATACTGATGTGCATCTCATTGAGACAGCATTCAGTGGCAGACAAGTCTTTCTTCATAATCCAGCATGATTCCCCAAGTCTGAGTAAAAGAATGTGGGGAAATGGGAGTCACCAAGGAAATGGGAAACTTGGAAGCATTTCCTAGCAGAAGGAGCTGAGAGACTCCTACCATGCCTGGACAAGGAGCACCCGATAGCTCCTTTGGAAATTTTAATATAAAATATTCTCTTTTAATTTGCTGAGACAGTAACTTTCCTTGGGACTGAGACGATGACCAGATAGAGCTGTCAAGTGCCTTTCTCTGACTTTATTTCCAAGCTCTTTAGGGATATTTAGAGCTTGCACGGACCCCAGCTCGACATCCTGCTGCAGCCCTCTGAGTCAGGCTGGATTGGCCATTCTCCTTCCATTAACCTTTCAGTTCATCTGCTCCTTGCGTCTGTCATCAGCTGCAGAAGATGCTGATTAGGTTGGGAGCCTCTGGAAGAGGGGATGAGACAGAGAAGTACCAGAAGATAAGGAGACCAACAGGAAAAAGATTACAAACCTCTCCGCAGTAAGTACAGTCAGGGCAGAGTGCCGTTGTAAACCTCTGCAGTGGTTGGCTTAAGATGGGGGAGGATGAATCAGTTTAGATAACTCAGGAATGGGCTTGAACCCTTGCCCAGACCTCAGAATGAACCACCGAAGAAACCTCTGTGTTTTCCCAAATTAAAACACTGAGAAAAATATTGAAAGTGAGCTTCCCTTTCTCTCCCATCTCTGTATCCCGAGGGAAAAACTGGGACCACAAAGCAATTTTTTAATAATAATGAATTAGATGCTCAGTACAAATTCCCCTCTGGCCATTCTGATGTGTCTGAGAAGCTTTACAAATGCTAAGTACTGCGATTAATCTCCCAGAAGGGAGAGACAGAGAAAGTGTTTGCCAGCTGTAGATTTTAGGGATTTCATTCAGTTAAGGTTTAGCTGTTATTTTCTGTGTTAGCATGTGTTTCCCTGGAAGTTTCGTCCTATGGCATGGAGGCATGGTAGCCTATTTTTACAAGCAATGCATTTTACCCTGGGGTGAGGCAGATGACTCCCTGTTCTGTTTCTCTTAGTATGCACAAAGTTCAAATACAAGCTACTTTAACGTGTTAGTTTACCTACATTCGTGGGCTTAAACATCTGACTGAATACAACAGAGATCTTTTCCTTCTTTTCATTTTTGTGTTCTACTAGGTTGGGCAGTACATTGTGGGTGATTAAATAGGGATTTTTTTGCATTAAATTCATTTGTGCTCTGGTTCTTCTTGATCTTTGGTACCAGGAAGTATTATTGCTCTTATGAAATCCTTAATTCCAAATAGTGTCAGTTACTGGCATGATTCTTTCAACCTTTGGCCCCTCAGTGGGTGGACAGTCATCCTAAAGCCTCCATCTTCGTGGAGCTCAAATGGCTGTGAAAGTTACCAAAGGAGCTGAAAATGTCCCAGACCTGTGATGGCTCTTGGCAGTCAGCACTTACACCTCTCATTGTTTTAGTGCAAATATTGGATGCAGACAACTCTGTTTGGATTGAACCCAGCTACTCGCAGTCTGCAGGACAACTGTGATTCCCACCTGTGAGTGCCTATCTTCTCTCACTCAGGAGGGGGAATATCTGTCTTCACAGTGACCAAAGGGTGGGGAGCCTGCACTCTGGTGTGAGCTATGCACCTGGAAAACTGTGCCTTGTGGCAAGAGAGCGACTGCCATGTCTGAGTCATTCCCGACCCTAGGAAAAATTACATGTGGGTCATTCCAGAAAGTTGGCTGTGTAAAAACTTCTGAACACTTCTTGACTATAATATAATTGGTAATGTGTGCTCGTTGTTTGGAATTTACCCGAGGAACCACTGAAAATGCTGGAGATAAAAATACCATCTGATTTAAGTTTTATTTAGGCAATATTTATTAAATTTAAGATGAATTCAATCCGCAAAGTCACTAAGCACCTGCTACACCTTGCTCAACATGCTGGGCTCCAGGATAAAGAAATGGCATTCCCTTAGACTCTAGTGGGAAGTGATGAAGATAATCATACCACGGTGGTCTGTGCCTTTAATCTCAGCACGTGGGAGGCTGAGGCGGGAGAATGGTAATGTGGAGTCCCACTTAGAGGCACTCTGTCTCAAAGTTAAAAATGAAAAAGGCATGGGAATGTGGCTCAGTGCCCCTGGGCTGGATTCCCTATACTGCAAAAAGAAAAGAAAAGATGGCTATATGTATACAAATACATTAATAACTTACTCCAGACTTACCTGGAGGAAAGCCCGACTCTGACTACTTCTACTTCAACAAAGTATTTAAATGTCTTTCTGTGATGGTTCTTCTTCAAGCTTTCATCTCAATTGTGTCAACTAAAAAGCAGATGGTGGACACTTGAAATATTTATAGTGACTGGTTTTAGAAACCAAATGTCGCAGCAGTGGCAGAGGATCCTGAAACCTGCGCCTGAGGCTGGAAGCTTGTGATGCTGAGAAACAGGTCACCTTATGCTCAGTCCAACTCCCCACGGCTTACAAACCATGAAGAGCGGTGTTGTTCCAGTAGAGAAGTTGTCCATCTGCCACGGGCCTCGTCTGTGTTCATAGGAGAATTTTGTGGCCGTGAGCACACATCAGTCAGCGCATCTCCTCCCTGGGCTCAGTCCTGGCTTAGCGGGCTGTGCCAGGGAGCACAGTAGGCAGTGCAATTAGGAGAACTCTCACTCTCGGCCTGGGCCCGACAGCTTTGCACTCAGTCTTGGACTTTACGGAGGATGAGGTGCATTGTTGATTTCGTGTAGCTCCTGCCTTCTGTTCTGCATAAATCCTCCTGGCCGGGAACTGATGACAGTCACAATACCAGCATGGAGAGTAAAAGTACAAGAAAGCCAGTGCAGTAGAGTAGCTCATGATAACCCCAGAGCAGGTGTGCAAACCCCTGCCTTCTGGTTACAGCTCCAAATGTCTTCACAGGACACAACTCTTCTCAGCAAAGCCCTTCTCTTAGGTAATTCAACAGTAAACTTCTATCATTCCCTTTTCTGATTTTCCAACCAATAGAGTCCAAGACAGAGATGTTTTTCCTCTTTGGGAAAAGTTATCCTGGAAAGAATCTTATTCTCTTTAAAGTACCATCAAGCATGTCTGGTGTCCTGCTGTAGATCTGGAAGATGGATTTCCCCTCACTTCACTCCCTGAGTGTGTTCCTGGTAACTCACTGCCTTTCCTTGATGATACCTGACGTGGCCCCCAAGATCTCTGCAAAGGGCCTGGATCTTTGGCTTAGAGGTCAGGGAAGGCTAGAGAGCCCCAGGCTGTTTTCAGAAGCAAATGTGCTTGGAGAGCCATGGTGCTGTGGGCTTGTGGCTCCAGCCTGAGGGAGATGCTGTGGGATCCCCACAAGGCATGACTGAGGGGCTCCTTGCTGGGCACAGTACACACTGCCTTCTGTCTCACTGGGTCCCTGCAGAGTTGGCCCTAGTAAAATGGCCCCCTTTAGGGAAAGAGGGGGAGTGCCCCAGACAGAGGCTTCCATGAGTGGCAGGGGCAGGTCTTGTGGACACTGTGGACAGCAGCCCCAACAGGAAGAGCACAGCACTTCTCAATCCACTCGTTGCTTGGCAGCTGGGGACACCGTAAGGCTGCCTTAGACAGGTGTCATTCCATGAAGAGCTCAGTAACCTCCAACCTGAACATGCCTGCGTACCCTGCGCTTGCAAAGCACTGTCAGCCCCTCCGGTCTCACACATCCCACAGGCACCTGCAGGAGGCGTGGCAGATGTCCAGTCCACTCAGTGCCCTGATGTCGGAAAGTACGTGTTGATTCCCTATGTGTTCACCTTTCCTGTTCTCAGGAACATGGTAGGCATTTGGGGGAGGATAGGAGGAAAATGTGGTTTGCTTTTCTTCCTGGCTTGAAACGGACACTGACAATGTCAAAGCAATGATGGGTAAACATCTGGCATTAACACAAATCAAGGCAGCAGCAGGGAACCCTATTAGTAATCATGTTCTTTATTGCCATCATCTGCAGTAAAAAAACAAAAACAAAAAACTGCAGTGCAGTTACAGTAGCTAAGCTGAGGAATCATCCTACATAACTATCAGCGGACAGGTGGATAAAGGAGATGTGGTATGTATGTACAATGGAGTACTACTCAGCCTTAAAAAAGAGTGAAATCAAATCATTTGCAGAAAAATGGATGGACTTAGAACCACCACGTTAAGCAAAACTAGCCAGACTCAGAAAGCAAAACATTTTGTTATTTCTCTTGTATAAGAAACCTAAAAAACACATAAATGGATAAAGAATTAAAATAAAGGAGAGAGTACAGGAGAACAGGGGGTAGACTTCTGGAGATATTGGAGAGGACATGAAGGAGAGCCTGTACAACATACACATGTTGGAACAAAATGAGGTTTACTGCTAATTTAGTGGATCTGGGAATATATTCAAAACTCATTTTAAACTTCTGTTGTTGATTTTTTAATTTTCAGGGCGCTTTGATATATCATACTTATATTCATAAAGTTGAACCTTGGGATTTTCTGAAACTTCATTGGTGGCTAGTACCCAAATATTGTTTGGTGTATATATTGCAAAGAATGTATATTGGCCATTTGCTGTATACAAACTTTCAATATGGTTATTAATCACAGTATTCAAACTTCCTATTTTTTATCCATTTACTGATCATTTGTCTTAGGGACAAAATACCTAAAGTTAAGGGGGAAAGGTTTAAATGGCCTCACAGTTTGAGGAGGTTTCAGTCCATAATCAGCTGGCGCCAAGGCAGGGTGGCGTGGCGGAGGGGCAGCCGTTCATGGTGGCTGCAGAAGACAGCAAAAGCCACAAGAGCGAAAGGGCAGAGCAAGCCTCTTTTCCTCCTTTGCGTGCAGGCTCCTCGCCCCATGGCGGGGGTAGCACTCACACAGCTAATCTCAGCAATAGACAGTGACTATATCATAAATTCTAGATTCAGCTGCCTCCAAAAAGCCCGCCCCTCGTGCCCACATGAGGCTTTGTGGATGCATCGAGATACAAACCATTATATCATTTAAGCTGATTATATTTAAATTACAACTATTGCATTATTTACTGTTCACTATAGTTTTGTCCCCTATTCCTTTATGAACTTGGAAGCTACCTTGCTGGGTGCACTTTTAATTTCTGATAACACGTACTGCCGTTATTATTTTGACTTTTATTTAGTTCCTACTAGTCCTTTGCTGTTTTCACTTTAAATTCTGTATTTTCTCAATCTACTGTGTTTGTCCATTCTGTTTTTCTTGTGTTGCATTTTAAAAATATTTCTTTTTTGGGGTAATTTGACATTTTACTGAGAAACATTTTTAAAAATATTTCTTTATAAAAATGTTTGTGTCTGTTTCAGGTTGCCCCATGTTTCTGTCTTTTAAAAGCATTTTTATAATGCTTGGTTTAGTTTTAAGTCTAATACATTCATTCTGATCCTCTTGTATGTCATACCCACTTTATTACCTTTATAGCAGATAACTCATATCTTGTTATTCACTATGAGCTCCTATTTTCCTGGAAACATCAATACCTTGGTTAAAAGAACATCCAACGAGAGAACCTAAACACTTGATCCTGACTTTTGACATTCCTTAGACAGTAGGCAGCATGAAGAAACTTCTTCGGAGTAAAGAATACTGCTGCTAAGCCCAGGCAGAACCACTGCTAACTAGCCACCCTCTGAACCAGGTTACCTTGCCTTCGGCAAATTCCCAGCTCCAACAACCTCCACACTGCTATTCCCTGAGAGTCAGTCTCCTCTTGGATTGGAATAATGTAGTTCCTCCAGTGGAAGGGAGGGGAAGACAGGCCGAGGCCCAGCCACCTCTCTTCACGTGTGGTATCTCCTGACGCACTAGGTCTGTGCAGATGCTGAACAGATGTGGCATGATGCTGCTTTGTGTTTGCTTTGGAGAGATCGTGGGCTGGGCAATGGCCCTGCCAGGGCAGCATGGAGTAGAAAGTGAGTGTGCTCAAAGGGTCTTTCCAGGGCACCGCTGAAGTGTATGTAACCCATGTCTTTCATCTCCCACCTACATCGAAGTTCACTCATCTTCACCCTCCAGGAGCTGCTCAGAGTTGTGGGTTTATTTTCTCAGAGTGGTGATCATACCTCTTCTCTCTTGAACACTTCATCAAAATTTCATATGGGAGAGAATGACAGGAGTTTGTGCCATTTTCATTTTGTCAGTAATTGGAAATCTCCGTAATGCTTTTCTAGAAGTATCTTAAGAACATTAGAGATCAGACTGAGTAATTATAACCATGAAACTCTTTATTTAAACAAAATGAGTCTTTTTCTGCATTGTGTGATTAAAATACCCTAGAAATTAAGTGATAACCTTAGTTGAATGGATGCTATGTGTCGTCCTTCTGTACCAGCATGTGCTGGGGGAAGGGTGTGAGCATGGACTCTTATTTTCTGGCTTCCAGCATTTTGCAAGTTGAGCCTACTGAACTCCATGTATGATCACAAGGAGTATGGAGAAAATCTCGCTAAGTATCACTTTAAAATGTTCAAACTACACTAAGAAGTCATTTACTACTCCACATCATTTTTCATGAACATACATGGCATGACAAAAAACTATAATGAATGCTTAAATTTTTAAAATGTACTATGGTGAAAACCACATTGCCATTATTCTCAAAATACTCCCAATTCCTTTGAACATTCTTACTCCATTGCTTTTGCTGCTTTCTGAAGCAGTTGTAGAAGTCATCTTTCATGTCTTTAGTTTTGTTGTGGCTGCCTCGATAGCCTGACTTGATTCAAAATCATTTTTACTCTGGGGGAGAGCTAGAAGTCGCACAGTGCTATGTCTGGTAAGCAGGGTGGATGAGGACACTGTGGTGTTTTTATTGACAGAAATGGCCGTAAATGTTTTGTATCAACTCAGGATATCAAGGCAGCCACTAAAAGACACTCACAAAAGGGAACTTCCAGAACTGCTTCATTAAGTGGCACGAATGATGGGACAATTGTGTTCAAAGGAAGGAGGAATAATTTGAGAGTGAGTAATAGCAGTGTATCTTTTCCTATTAAAATTTTTCTAAATTTAGATATTCACCATATATGCTGATCACACCTTGCAAAGAAGCAAGTAGAGTAATGGATAACAAAGAAAGTAACACTTAACAGATGTTTTAACTCATGCTAACACTATGCTATACACGAGGGTTATACACATGATAATGAATTCATGATCTAATAGTAACCTATAAGTATTATCTATGTAATAATCAAAATTGGCACAGAATGCTTCAGGAACATATTAAAGAGTGTGCAGTTACTGCTAATTATGTCATAGAATGATGGGAGACACCTGGGCTCAGGGTTTGGAGGGGCAGTGAGTTCCATGACATGGCCTGAGGAGCTGCATGGAGACCAAGAGTAGGGGGAGAAGCTCTTCAGGAAGATGAAGACAAGCAGAGTTAGGCCCTGTAATAGATAATCCATGTGGAACCGCCACCCCACGTTATAGGAAGCGTTGAAAAGTTTTAAGGTAACCTTTTTGCTATAATCTAATAGGCTGGTCATTTCTCGGCCACCACAAAGTCAGGTCCTTTGAAAGGCTGTGAAGAGCTCTGAGACTGACTGATTTGAGCAGTTAGAATACTGAGGAGGTTCACAGACCAGGGTGGTGCAAACTTACTCTGTGCCTCAGACAGACGTGGCTCTGGAAACTTGGCTGATTCTCTGCTCAACAAATCATGTGACGCTGAGTTTGTGGTTCAGACTCTGAGCTTTAATTACTTTGAGGCACTACATTTCATGTGACTACTAGGGTGTCTGAATACAGTAGCCCAGGAGATGTTGAAGACAGAAGCACTCAGTGTACTATTCATATTTTAAAATGATAGTTCAAAATCAAACGATTAATTTTCCAATCAGCAAAATTATCTTACTCCTCTATGGGGAAGATTTATACCACGCATTTTCACAAGCGAGACTGACACAGCATAAGTTTGCAGTCAGTCCTTCGGAATAATACACACATGGATTCGTAAGGCGTCGAACTGTTTGAACTAAGCCATTAGTGTGACGCCAAGTCAGCACAGTGAAGATTCCAATGCTTTGTTTTTTTTACACGAAGTTCATCTATGTTACCCGTAAAAACTCAAGAAACAAGAATCTGAAGCGGAAAAAATTTTTATTGTGTTCCATTGTCTCTGGCATTCCAAAAATGGAATATGAGGCATAAAATGTGTAACTTACAAACATTTTTAAAAAGTGTTCTCAAGACAGTTGCATTCTATTTCCATCCCTCCAAATATCACTCCCCAGGACAGAATGCCTTAGTTCTCTTTGTGTAACTGAGGCTCAAAAACAGAATTTAAAGCCAAGTTCCTCAACACCCAAATGTCTGCCCTTGCCAATAGCATCTTATAGCGTGACTTATTTTCAATATCTTACGCCAAAGCCTTTCTGCATAAAATCATTAGAACCCTCTTTGTGGCTAGGCATCCACTAGGGAAGGCCAAGTTGCCTTCCATCCCTGCACCGCTGGGAGAGGCCTTACACTGTGGTCAGACATAGGCAGCTGTCAGAGCTGTGGGCTCTGGAATAGGCCAACAACTGTACAGTGAAAGACTAGGCCTGATTGACAGTGTCAACAAAAAGCAGAGTCACAGGGTCAAGTGCTGATTTTCCAGATCAATTTTTGAGCTGTCTCTGCGGATTAGTTCAGTAGAAGCACCCATACATTTCTTGGGTAAGGTATTGATCAGGGAACAGAAGCTAACATAATTCATCCCAGCTTAGAAAAATTGTCCATGAGCTATTCGGCTGGATTCAGCCCATTTGTTTTCCTCCCCTGCATATTTTAAACCATTTTGGAGGGGAACTGTGGGAATCATCTTCCTCGGAACACTGGCAGATCTCTCCTAATTCCATTAATGGAAGGTTGGTGTGAGTTCAAAACGCTTTGTTAAATATTATCCTAACCAGTGCCTTTACTTCCAGCATTCCTTTGGCACAGACTGTAGAATCCCAGTTCTCCCTGAATATGTTAGAAGGTGAGGAGTCACTTTTTCCTTCCCTGACTGTTATCTGGAAGTTCTGAACTCCAAGCGGCTACTACACAGTGCTGTCCTGTACGCGAGAATTCAGGGAGCAAAGTTCCAGCTTCTTCTTTTTTTAATAGTCACAGCAGAGTTGTGGTTCTGGATAATTTCCCATGCTCATTCTTTTCAAAATGAGGAATCCTGAACTTCAGCCTATAGTATGCGAAATTGCTGAAATTCCAGTTTTCTTTCAAGGAAAATTGACAATCCATGGTATATTTTGCAATGCTAAATAGGCAAAAGCAATGGTTTCTTCCAAACCTTGACTGCATACTGGTGTCTATGTACCATCCAATTATCCCATGCAGCTTTCACCCCCTCTGTGTATATTCAGAATAGTACAAAAAACTGGATGCACTCATCCTGGGAAGATGGATAATTCCTGAACTGACTCTCCAGAGGAAATATCAAGGGCATTAAATGTGAATTCCTTCTAGTTTCTTTATGAAAGAAAGCTGAGCAGGGGAAAAAAAGAGTTTATAATTAATGGTCATACTGAGGTTCTTATGTGGATGCCAAGGCCTCTTTGCTTATTTATTCCAGTTATGGCCACCACTTATAATCATTTGAACAACACATGCAAACTAACTGTGAAATTTGAATTTTTAAAAATTATAACTATTCCTTAATGTGTTTATAACCAACTTGCTGAGAATATTTTCTCATGTGGTTCTGTCCTCTATGAGCAAATGTGAATGCACACTGAACATGAATGTTGATGTGCAAAGAAAGTGAACTCGTGCTTCATCTGACAATGAATCACCACCCTTGTCTAGGACAGTATTCCCTACTAGGTAACTCACCCTACCTCCCCTTCAAGTAGGGCAAACAATACTCAGAAACAATGGGTCTAAGATAATATGTATGATAAAACCAAGACATTCACAGTACCTGCCTCTAACACCTTAAACATCTACCTACATGGCTGGGTATGACTGATGTAAACATCACAGTCTTGGATTACACAGATACTTTGGGAGCACGGGGCCAGACCCTCAGCTTGAAAATGCCAGGACCACTCATCACGAGAGGTGCGTTCTAGCCACCTCCTAGTGAGGACTACTACTCTGTCCAGCAGAGAAGGCAAGAAAGTTTGGTGCACAGAATTCGGAGATGACCCCCAGGGACCTTGCCACTGTGGCATTCTCTCCCATTAAATATGGGTGAAATTTATGACTATAATAGGATATTGCTACCATAATCATATGTTGTGTGACAAAAGAAGAGGTTTTTCAGATGCAATTAATGCCTTAATCGCTTGAGGGGATTAATCTGGCTGGACCTCTTCCAAGCAGTGAGATCTTTGAAAGGGACCTGGGCCTTCTAAAGCCAGAGAGTTTGGAAATGTGTGAGGAGCTTTGGAGGAGCCATGTCCTAAGATCCCAAGCATAGCCTGGAAGAGCTGACCGCTGCCTCCAGATGACAGCAAGCAAGGGCATGGAGGCCCAGATCCCACAGCTGCAAGGAAATGGATTCTGGTGAAGACACAAAGCGGCTTGGAGACAAACAGCCTGTAACCCGGTCTCCTGCTGAGTCTGATCCCTGGATTTGAGCCCTGTGGAGCACAGAGCAGAGAGCCCAGCTCCGTTGGGGCCCGCACTTCTGACCCACATGACTTCATCAATGGGTGGTGTTTAGATCACTGTGTGTTGTTTTAAGCTCTATAGCAACAGAAAACTAACACAAGGGAAAATCCTACAGAGAGCTCATAGCCCAGGCAACTCTGCAGGTGAGAAGGTTCATGGCCTGAGATGGGTGGCCTATGTCCCCGTGGCCAGCCACACATTTCCTACTGAAGAGTGAAAGGTGAGAAGAAAAGTCCAGTTGTAGCTGCTTTATGAAAATCCTGTGCTAAGAAGCATGACCTTTGTTGAGAACAGAAGGCTAATGGTCAGATCCATGTACAAAAAATTAGTGGCAGCCACACAAGATGAATTGGAGCATGGTGGCCTGTGTACAAAGCCAGCCAAAAAGGAAGCCATAGTCTTAAACAAGGCATGAAGTGCTAAAGGCTTAAAGTAAGGCAGAATCAGACAGAAAGGAGGGAGTCTCCAAGAGACATTGTCATGACCCACCTAAATTTTGGGCCGGTATTTTTTTCAAATGTTTAAAAACTTTAAATTCCTCTGAAAACACAATGGAATTGTCAAACTTCCAACTGGAAGGGACATCAGAGAGCCAAATGTTGATAGAAAGAATTGAAAAAATATCAAATTGCCCAAATTCAAACCAATAAATTTAAGCACTGGCATATGAGCTCTAGCAAGCTTTAACTCTGAGCTGTGGGTGTGTTGCTTCTGTGTTCACAGCAAAGCAACACAATCAGACCATGACACTATTTTTAAGATAATGTACATATCAAATTGTAGTGTATCATTCATTTGATCTCCCCTCCCACCCTTAGACAGGCAAAATATTCTTACTCTCCTGAAATAACTGAAATAACCAACTTGTCACCAGGTAATTAGCAGAGGGAGAGGGTAACCAGAGCTTCGTCCTCCAGACTTTTGTGTTTCCCATCTCACTGTGAAAGGCAGCTGAAACAGATGACAGCATTAGTAAGACCAGAAACTAGTGAGCTGGAGACCAGGGTCACCAGGGAAGTGACAGGGCAAGAATGTCCCAGGGGAGTCTAGGAACCTTGTAAACAACAACCGCGGTTGCATTTGAGAGTCCTTCTTTTAACTTCTATTTAAGTTGGTGGTATGGAGTCTGCTGTATAGTTATATTGAAGAAAAAACATCTCCCCTTGTAACACAGAATAGTTAGCCATCTTTTGTTCATTTCCAACAGCTTTGCCAAACAGACTCGGGGAGTAAAGGTGTATAGTAGGGGAGTATCATCAAAGTGCATTGTAAACATCAGGATGCTCCAAAGACGTAACACTGCAGAGGAGAAAGGAGCTGACAGGGAGAACTGATGAGGGTGTGCTATGCGCACGCACAAATCTGCCAAAACTGTAACGATTGCATTGCTTCTCTGGTTTGAGAGACCAAAAATGTAAATAAACATCGAAATATATAATAGATATTGGGAAATAGGAAGAAAATGTGCACACAGGAAGGGGAACAAGTGACGGCAGAGGGTAAAAGAAAAGAAGGGAAAAGAAAAAAGGACAGAAGGATAAAATGGAATCAAAGCTTTTGTAGATCGAGAGGGGAAGAGGGATTGGTGGAAGAGGAGGGGATTAGGGGATAAAGAAGAATTAGGACAGGTCGTGTACAGGTAGCAGTTCCCTGTGATGACTGTGAACATTATGTATGTAAGTGTACTAATGACATTAATTTAAAAAACCAGATCTGCAAAATTGAGCTGATTAATCTGTATAATCCTATGCACTGAAAATCTGCAATGGGGAAGAACTCTTTTCAGGTTTGCTTTTTAACTTCTATTTTTTGTTAACTCAGAGGAGAAACAGAATTGTGTATGGGGCTTTAGCAGCACTGCTGTGCTCCTTGGCGTGACCCTAAGTAGCCAAGGTGCTGTGCTGGTATGATCACCGCTGCTGTTAGGACTTCCTGTAGCACGCGTCCTTCCCGTGGCTAGTCTGTTAAAACCTTCATTATTTTGGGTTCCCCCCTAAATGCCACATTTGCTTTTGTACTCCGGAACTGTCAGAAATGCTGCTGTTGAAAAAAAAAAAAAACTGAAGGGGGCTGAGGATATAGCTCAGTGGAATAAACGCTTGCCTGGCAAGCGCAAGGCCCCCAGTTTGATCCCCGGTAAGGCAAAAAAAAAAAAAAAAAAAAAAAAAAAAAGAAAGAAAAAAAATAGAAATGCTGCTGTTGGACCCAGCAGCCAGTCTGCCTGTGAAGTCTCTGAACACATGGTCAGGGAGCCGTCCTGAGGAAAGCAGTGATAAGGATCAGCATCCTCACACTGCCGTGGAAAAGCATTCCCTCCTGGAAATATGATGTCTCTGCTTTCCATGTGTGCTCGAACCTTGGGAGGACCCTGAAGCAACAGCGCAGGAGCTGTGCTTCTGCTCCCTGAAGAATTGAGCATTTGTTGCCCAAGAACAAGAATCCGTCCACAGGGGGTGTCCATGGCAGCTAAATGAATCCCAGAAAGGATGAGTGATTACAAGTCAGGCCCTGTCCCCAGTTGGATGCGATTCCACCCAAGCATGGTTTTGTGTTTCCTCTATGTCTCCCTGCCTTGCGTTTTCCTCCCAGCTAGAATTCGAGAGAGAGAGCACGCTCTACCCTGGGGTGAGGCGGGGAGCGGGTGCACTGCCGGCTCCGGCTCTAGATGTGTGGCACTTTCCTGAGACTCCCTGGGGAAGAGTCAGTGTTGCTTGTGGTTTTTCCAGGTGGTGCTTTACAAAAAGTCTCATTGAAACTCTTTAGAAACTTTAGAAAGGCTTCTCTTTGGTGGGTCATGCTATTTCTGGGAATTACTGCAGGGTTTAAAAAGAGGAATCAAAATTTTGGACCAGATTCCAATATGAAGCAACACAATCAGCTATAATCTGGCCTAAACTTAATAGAATATTACATCATGGTTACCTTGGGAATTAACTGTTCACTCCTTTAAGTTTGACCATATTTTAACCCTATCGAATTGGTCACACATAGGAAAAGCTACCGACACTTTGGGGGGAGCCCAGTTTCTGATACCTATGTTGCCTCTGTGGCAACTACGTCATCCCTCCCCAATACTGACTTTTCTCAGGGGTAGTTCTCTCAAGACCCCAGGAGCCAAGTTCTCACAGGCTTGTTGCCCAGGTCCTGTGAGTGGTGCCATTGGCCTGGCTACGTAGAGGACCACTTCTGGGACAGAACAGCCCGGGATCCTCACTCTGTCCATTGTTCCTTCTTATCAAAGAGGGACATGGACTGAGAGCCCTGGGGGGAAGAGCAGGGGAGAACAGGAGTTGTCTTCTGGCTCTCTGCATGCTTTGGTGTCACCCATGGCACCATCTTGTGGAAGTCTTCTTCCTTATTCCCATTCTCTGCAGTTAAAGGACCCTTTGTGTCGCTGAGCTCAGTAGGCTGGACTGTGATATACGTGTGTTCACACTTCTCTCTTCTCCACTTGAGTTCACTAGGGACATTGATTATGCAAGTGTGTTCAGTCAAGTATCATTTATTTAATTCCTACTGTACCCCATATCCCCAGGCACCAAAGTCTCAGTAATGAACCTGGCAAAAGACTCTATGTGGTGAGGAAAACAAACTTGTAGGCACTATCTCCAGAGACCTTTTCGTTCCCAGGCTCTGACACGGCCCCCATCACATTGGGTGACCAACTGAGAGAATGAACCCATAACCTGAAGGCCTGTGAAAGGTGAAGGTGGATTAAGCTCTTCCATTTCTCAGAACTATCATAGAGAAGTATTACCACTTTCACCCCGACTGCTGTCTATCCAAAGACCCACTAAGCATCTCCATAGGAGTGGCTGGTGTTGGGATAAACCGAGGGAGACAGGGCTGCTTGTGCTCTGTCTCATCCCCTGTTCCCACAAGACAGCAGGGGTGGTGGGGATCGCACCCAAGGGCAGCATGCAAGTGGTGGTATCGGGCCCTCAGTATGGCAAAGGCCACTGGTACCACTGTGTCTCACCCTAGATCCAGGGCCCTGCACACTTCTCCCCACATGCTGCGCTGCAGCCCACGCAGAAGAATTTGAGATTCTGTTTCAATCCCAGTTATCTCTTTTCATCAGGAGGGGTGCTTCTGACAGCCCTTCAGCCTCCATGTGTCACTGCCTCTCACCATGGTGGGCATCTATGCACTGCCAGCGTCTGCTTTGAAACCAGATCAAGTGTCTGTGGGGATGTTAATGGCTTCTTTGTTAGAGGCTTGCTGGGGGTCAGTGCAGGGTCTGACTTGAGAAGGGCTAAGGCTTTCTATGCAGTGAGATGGGTCCTGGAAGAGTGATGTCTAAGGAGAGCTAAGCAGAATTTATCATGAAATTGTTTTGCTCTCCACTGTCCCTTCAAAATTTTGTGACCTAGGTCAAAATGCCTGAAGGTCGATCTTTATCACTCCAACTTAGGTCCTAGAGTTACTGTAGGTAACCGCTATAGCCCTAGTTCAGAGATTACAATGCTGACCCCAAGAAGTTAATGAAAACCTTGAACTTGAGTAAAGGTAAAATATTCTCCCCTCGCCTCCCCCAGTTTAAGCTGACCCGGAGCTGGTGGAAAAATAGGGGCTGGGGGGAGGGGACTGCAGGATAGATTTTTCTGTAACTGTCTACAGTTTGCTTCTCCTAACTGTCCACCTCCAAGGTTGTTAACTGGGGAAGGATATGGATGGAGAAAAAAAAAAAAAACAGAAAACTCCATGCTTAAAATGGTAGTGGGCTAAGCAGAGTTCAGATGTGGTTGCTGGAGGTTTGAAAACATCTCTCTCTCTGGTGGATGCTTCGTGGTTTCTTTGGATAATCGTCATTGCAGAGCTGCTTCCTGTAGTTGCCCTGACCATTTTGCGGGGTGTCTTTTGCATCCTTCTGCATCTCTCAAGAAGGTGCTTCATGTCTAGTTGTCTAGTTTCTTATGTTGGAGTTTCCCCAACCCCTCTTGGTGGCCTTCATGGGCAGAACCCAGGCTGAGCCTACACAGGCCCTCCTGCCACTTGATTTCTCTGTACTGCAGAATAAACTGGGTCTCAACAGCCCCAAAACTCCTCTTTCTTGCTGCCCTGGATGCTTTAGCTTGCTCATCAATGACTCTGACATCTGTCATCTGTGTCTACTAATTCAGAGATTCAGAAGTGGATCACCACCAGGCTTGTGGAAGAATACAGATCACAGCAGGAACTCATGACACAGTGCAAACTCAGGAGAGGGGCGATCACCAAGTCTCTTTAGAAAATCCTTGCCCTCCTCACTATCAGAACCTCCAACTGATGGCCGCCTTTGTAAAATTTTCATTCTAATACCAGCTGGAGCCAGATTTCTCTCCTTTACTTTGCAAATTCTGCATGGGATAATCTGGCTCTGGAGTTTCTCCTTTATTTCAATGTGGCAAGTTGCTGGTAACATCAACTTGCACATTTTGGGATAACATCTGGCCTAGTTGTGCCCCAGTCCCTACGGAGACCTTATTTGTGGAGACAGGAACCCATGGTTTAGAGATAGAGAAGAAAAAAATTGAGGACACATTTTGGGGCCCTAGTGTTACTCAAACCTGAAACTAGAGGTAACTCTTTGAGCACTCATAGAATTACCCTATTTATTCTGGTGAGTTTACATCTGGTTTCTGCTACTTGCCAGTGGAAAGAACCCTTCATATGCCTGGTTCATTTTCCCATAACCTCTGAGCCAGGCAGGTTGCGCCTACTTTTGCTCCTATGCTTTGATCTCCCACTTTTTTGTTTCAGTGTTCACTCCTCCAGGAAGTAATCTTCCCACCCCTTCTGTACTCAAGCTCTCGAAGCAAAGATAGGAAAAGTGACCACTTCCATGCTGTGCAGACTGGACCCTCACTTGCACACGCACCATGGAGTCACTCAGGGAGCATGGGTGCAGGGAGCACTTGCTCTAGCGAAGCAAAGGAGGTTAACAGAATTCAAAGGTGAGGCCAGGAATCTGGTTTGGAAGGAAAGCATTAAAACAGGAAGCATTAAATTGCTCAGCGATGGAGGCAGCTGTTGAGAAGTAAAGAGGAAATTTGGGTATAAAAGAAGTTGCTGAAAGGCCAACAGAAGATGTATAGGAACTTCTGGTGCTACACTGCGGCATCTTCTTACCTTCCCGTGTAATGAAGCAGATGGGGATGAACCCGCGGTTGTCTGGGTAGGTGATGAATTCTCTGACCTCCTTGGAAACTGGACAAGAGATCTGATGTGAAATTTACAAGGTTGCCAATTCTGCACTGTGCTGCACGTCTCCTCAGTGTTTTAAGATATGCACATTGAGTGCACTGTGGAATCAAAGGTGCTTTGAGAAACCAAGGACAAGAGTGGTGTGGGGCTGGGAGGAAAATAATTGTTGTTTAAGACGACAGAGCACAAAGGAGAATACTGAGAACTTGGTGAAAGCAAGAAACAGGGATTTGGGGGTTGGGGATATAGCTCAGTGGAATAAGCGCCTGCCTAGCAAGCGCAGGGTCCTGAGCTCGATCCCCAGTACCGCCAAAAAAAAAAAAGAAACAGGGAGTTGGAGAAGCACAGCTCCCCTGGACGATTACTAAGTTGGGTGTCAAACTTAGCACAGTGTATTAGTCATTTTCCCGTCAGTGGGAGAAAACACCCAGCACTCACAGCTTCATGGAGAGCAGATTTAATTTGGCTTGTGGTTTGGGGAACTCAGTCTATGGTCAGCTGGCTCCAAGGCAGAGACAGCATGGTGGAGAAAAAATACTGAACCCATGACAGCTAGAAAACAGAGGGAAGAAGGGAAGGCAAGAGCCAGAGACAAGATTACACCCTTCCAGGTCACATTACCTCTAAACAAGGCCCCACCTCTGAGAAGCCCACTTAACTACTGAATTCATCAATGGATAACCCCACTGTGGAGCAGGTGCTATGGTCCAATCACTTCCTAAACACATGAGACTTCTGGGGGTGAGGGAGCATTTTAGAGCTAAACCATAACACACAGTATGGAAGATGGGAATTCAAGCTAATTTTCTTAAATAGTTGAAAAATAACCTCAGATTTTGAAACATGAAGCCAAGCAGGCAGCAGACACTAAGTTTACATCCTTCTCTTGTTGAAATCCATCCAACCTTTCAGACTCCACTTCAGTTGTCATTTCCTTTATAAAGTACAGCAGCTCATATCCTCCCTACCCTGGGATCAACATAAATTGAGACATTTTAGGGGTTCTCTCCAAAGTTTCATGAATAAGAGCCCTGTTCTCTAGTGGGAAACTCTGCACATTGAATATGGCTTTCAGAAGGCCCCAGAGTGAGCATGGAATCACTATTGTTTTCTCTAAATGGAAATGTGACCTTTTCCTGGGCCAACACGGCATGTGTGGCAGCTACCTCTCAGCTAAGCCTGCATTCATTCATATGAGTGTCTGGAACATGACCCCAGATTCCTAAAGCCCCGCTCACAGATATCAACAAATACAAAGTGGCTCTTCTGTTGTTTTGTTGCATTTTTTTCCTTTCAGGAAGAGAGACCCATTCCACCTCCCTCCACAGGGGAATAAGGAGCCCAACACAGCAACTGCTGATGAAAACTCAACTTCCAAATCCAACCTGTGGCTTATTTGCTGACGGAAATGTGCTTTACCTTTTGAACTTTCAGATAGCTGGCAGGAGCCAATGGGCAAGCCTTTATTTTTTAATTAAACAGGAAAAACTATCCCATCCTGGCTTGGCTCATAACCAAAGCCATGGCGTTTATGGCTCTTCCCTAAGTACTGCCTCAGAGATGTGTAGCTGGGTTACAGGAACCAGAGCCAGGCATGGGTGCTGGATGGTGACACCTTGGTAGCTTCTTAGAGGAGAATTCTTGTCAGCAGCAGCCAGAGGTCTGAAAAGGGGATGGGAAGGGCAGTGCCCAAAGCACTGACTCTGTACCATACCCTTGCACCTTCTCGATTATAAATCTGAGTCGTTTGAAAACTACTATATCCCTCTTCTGTCTGGGTCTGTGAAGCTGCTTCCTTTAATCCAGCAGAAAGATGCCTGTGGTTTCAGACCCTGGGATATTCCATTCCGTGTGCCACAGGCATGTGGTTAGTTAATGACCTGGGTGTCTGCTGAGGTTTGAGACCACGAATTGTTGCAAAACTCTACCTGCCTTCATTCTTCTCCTGGAGGAGACGAGGACATTCTTACCATATTAGTCATACCGAGCCATTTAAAAAAAAATACACAGGAAATGTTCCTGTTCAAGTTCACATAATTTGGTAAATAGTTGCTTCCTTTTATCCACAGCAACTTTACCACCTATCATGAGTTCTCCAAGATAAAGTTTGCAACAGTACAGCTTTAGCGGTAAGATTGTCACCAAGTTGTATAAATTCAAGGCATGTTTGGCATTTAATAGCTCTGCAAATGTTAGTCAAGAAGAATTCACTGAGTTTGGTACGATAAACTGCATAATAGTTATTCTTCATGCCTAGAATTTACCCACGACCCATACAAAAGGCACTGCTTTCTTCTTCAAGGGGTACTTATTACCAAATTACCCACAGCAGTATCCCTCATCTTATGACAAAGAACTGAAGATTAGAAAGGTGACAACTTGGTGCATGAGATCAAGCAGGCTGTTCTTTGGGGGGCTGGAGTTCACCCCCTCAGCCCTTGAACATCCTGCAACAGAAGCCAAGATCCCAGTGCCAGTGAGAGCAAAGAAAAGACTGTCTAGTCCTCCCAATTGCTGCTTTGTCATGTAGAACCTGCCTGCAGCCTATCAAACAGGAAGTCCACGTCTGCAGGTGTCTGTACAACTCAGTTAAAAAGCAGACAGTGAAGAAGAGTTTTCAAGCCTGCACTAAACCAGTTAATGTGCTCTTGAGCAGACAGAGGTTAGGCTTGAGGATCTCTTAGCTAGGCCCCAGTGTGATTTGCTTAACCCAGCACTCATCTCAGCATTGCTGCAAAGGTATTTTGTAGGTGTAATTAATATTTCCAGGGAGTTGACATTTAGGTGAAGATAAAGTTAATTTGAGGGCTTTGCTTGTCTGGCATATGTGAGGCTCTGGTTTTCATCCCAAACACTCCAATAGAGTAAATAAAGTTGATTGTCAAATGCTTTTAATTTCCAGATAAAATGTTATGTATTTGTTGTGTACAGCATGATGCCTTGAATTACAGACATGTTGTGGAATGGGTCCCATCTAGCTATGTAACAAATGAATATCTCACATATTTATCATTCTTGTAGTGAGAACACCTACTCGATTTTACACCTAGTCAACTAACACCTACTCAACTTCACATTTTCCAAATATAGAGCCTATCACCGTTAACTACAGCAACCATGCTGTAAAACAGCTCTCTTGCATTTTTTCCTTTGCAAGTGTATATCCTCTGACTAGCATGTTGCCTTCTCTGTCAATGCGTCAATGAGCAAGTGAATAACTTAATTCAGTGGTGAAATCAGTCATATATTTACACCAAATAAAATATTTGGTATACTGAGTTTTAGTCTTATACCAGATTTCTCCTCTCTCTCTCTCTCTCTCTCTCCCTCTCTCACACACACACACACACACACACACACACACATACACACACATTCACACACCACATGGAGACTGTCACGGGACCATGAGATGGCACCTAACCTTCGTCAGTCTTCCTCCAAAAGCTGTGGACATATTCATCACCTCCTCTTTATCAAGAGCCTCTCTTCTCCCACCTTTCAAAATCCCACCCTTCTCATCTAACAAGAGCCAACTCTAGTGTCCCTTTACTGTGTCCTCTCAGATTGACTTAGCAGAAGTCATCTTGGTAGCTTTGGGAATCCTCAGGCCTGTGTCACCTGCTGTTCATGTGTCAGGTAGTACTGGTTACCACCTTTAGCAACTACTATAAATGCCCATAAGAATCAAGGGGACTCGGTGCCTTCTGTATCAGTGACTCCTACAGCAGCCAGCACAGTGTTCCATTGGAGTAGGCTTCTGTTCCTATTCATTGGAAGGGGCTTCAGTTTGGATAGAATTTGAGGGTATCTCCAAGGGGTTGTGTGTTGGAGGTTTGGTCCTCAGAATGATGATGGAACCCTAAAAAGGTGAAGCCTAGGAGAAGGTGATTGGTTATAGGGAATGATGCCTTTGAAAGAGAGTAAAGGAGTTCTCGTGGGGCCCCATGGTTCTCAAGACAGTAAGGTGTTATGAAAGAGCTTGAGTCCTCCTTGATCTCAACAGTGTTCCATCTCACTATTGATCCCCCCATGTGCCCCCATCACGATGCTGTCTACTGTGTGATGCAGAATAAAGGGCCCTCACAGGAGCTGAGCAGATGTAGGGGCCTCGCTCTTGAGTCTCCAGGGCTGTGAGCCAACTGAAACTGTTTTCTTTATAGGTTATGCAACCCTGGGCAGCAGCAGGTGATAGACTCTTACACTGGGTGCACTCGTACTAACACTGTCACTGATCTGCCTGTCAGTTCAAGGAAGGGAAGAGGCAAAGGAACTATGATGAGAAACCTCAGAAACAGAGAGGGGAGCGGAGAGTGAAGGCCTTCATAGCCTGTCCCCTTGTGTGCCCGGGTAAGGCCACAGCAGGCAAAGGGGTCCAAGGGGTTGCTTGGAAGATGAGGCTCCTAGTTGAAGCAGATCTCTTGATTTTGTCTCTGGAATATTATAAGTAGGAAGATAGGGAAAAGAGAACAAGCTCGTCTTTAGCTCTCTTATCCATATTTGCTTTTTATCACGGTGCTATCACCCCCACTGCATGTCCATCTCCAGGTCACTGTCTCTCCCACGGCATGTGGGTGCCAAGCGAGTGGAGACGTAGTCTGCTTGCTTCAGCACAAGTCTCCCACTGCAGGTGATAGTGTCTGGCCCAAGTCAGTTCCTCCTAGGTATCACCAAGAATGAAAGAAAGAATGAAAGAAAAAATTAATGAATGAAAGAGTTAATCAATGAATCAATGAAAGAAAAGAAGAGAAGAGTAAGGAAAGGAAAGGAATGGAGAGGAGAGGAGAGAAAAGGGGAAGGGAAGGG
>PVLD010010282.1:0-71669 GCA_004027595.1 Dinomys branickii
TTAACTAATGTGAAGATAACTATGTAATACAACATCCAGTTCTAATTCCCTACTATATTCTGTATAACTTTGTATTTTCTGTATTGTTTATGGCTTTTCTGGTTCTTATGTCTCCATTCTTTTGTCTTTAAAATAAAATTTAAAAAAAAAAAAAAAGAGTTCCTCTGCTTAAATTACTCCTTGGGACCTACTCTTTTATATCATTTTAAATAATTCCTCTACCACCTTTTTAACTTTCAAATGTTTGTATAACCTTATAATACAGTTCATAGTCATTACCTCCCTAGCTATATATTTGTCTACTTAAATTTTTATTTATAAATTAATCCTTTTCTTCTCTTAATCATTGCAATTGCTTTCTCCTGGCCTGGTTCCAATTTTTCTTCAAAGCATTGCTTCTGAGGTGTCTAAAGTCCAACAGTATTCTAGGCTTAGATTGTATCTGGATACTTCTTTTTTTATTATTTGAATGTAATTTACAGTATACCATTGCCCCTATAGACACTACACCAGGCACAAATATACTTCACATCTTAAAGATAGTCATGAAGCTGTCAAATTTAATAAAGAAAAGACATTCAGCCGGGCATGGTGGTGTATGCCTGTAATCCCAGCACTCGGGAGACTGAGGCAGGAGGATCATCAAGAATTTGAGACCAGCCTGGGCTACAAAGTGAGCTCAAGGCCAGCCTGCACTGCAAAGCAAGACCCTGTTTCAAACACACAAAAAAAGAAAAAAAAAACACATTCATTTCTACATATTACTTGTCAACTGTTACAAGAATAAAATAGAATATCCACATTAGTAAAATAAGTTACCATCCACAGTAGTAATTTTTTTAAAAAGTAGGACTTATTCAAAGAGTACGTTCTTTTCTTTATTTTCCTTTCTATTTTCTCTTACTTCTAGGATTCTCAAGTATTTTAATTCACATTTCTAAAGCTGATGATCATTTGATAGTGAATTTCATACATCAGTAAGCCAATTGGTAAAATATGTATCAGACTATTTCTAACTGTAACAGTACATATACTATTCTATGATTATGTAAGATGTCCTTGTTTTCAAGAAATGCACAATATAGTATTTAAGAAAAAAGATATTATGACTATAATTTGTTATCAAATAGTTCTAAACAAAACACACACACACACACACACACATGCATGGAGAGACAGAGGAAAGTGAACGGTTAAGCAGAATAGGAAAATGTCGACATGGAGAATAAGAGAGAATTGTGGAATTCTGTGAACTGATCTGTGCAATTTTTCTGCAAGTGCAGAATTATTTACTTCTACTATTTCAAAATAAAAGTTGCATTTTTGAGTGGTAATTTATCATTTATAAAATGTTTTCACATACAATACTTCACTGAGTCCTTCTCACAGCTTTCTCTCACTTTTTCCCTATAAATGGAAACAAATTCAGAGACTGTCAGAACTGAGCATCAAAGGCTTCCAATGTACATGGCTCTGCATGCTGCTGCTCTGTCATGAAAATATTACTCAAATCAACCGCCTTGAGGTATGTTGTGTTTTTGCTTCATCAAGGAATATTTTTATAAGCAATTGTTCAAATAAATGAATTTAGGCTTGTTTCTCCAGGTCCAAAGGCATCAAAAATAAAAACCTTATGAAAGCCCTCCGGATAAGAGGGTCCAGCGCCCTCTTGGACGCATTCGTTCTACAGGGATCACCTGTTGCTCACACTTTCACATCTCCTTTCCAGTCAGTGTATCATGAACTGGAATCTTAGATATGTAACAACAGCAAATGTGCAATACCCAGATTATTCATGAAATCTAATCAAGAAGGAACATGTAGGGAAAAGAATGTAATATATGAAATTAAGGATGTGGAGATCCTCTGGTTTCTTTTTGGCCCTGAACACATTTGAATGGTATACTAGATCCTTGGACAAATCAGAGATGTCCCAGGTGTTCTATCTCGTGCACAATCCCCCAGACCTTTAATTAACTGTGAGTTCCAGTGGCCTGAAAAAGTAACCACAACTTCATACCAGATTCTCAAGATTCATTTTCATATTTTAAGAATATTTATGAGTAGATCTTCTACTTAGATTTACTGATTTCCACAAGCGATGCTTCAGTGTCAATAATTATTTTCATCTCTGATTAAGGTCTTTTTCTTAAATAATTACCAACCATCTATAGCCAGCGATTCTATCACTCTCAATATTTTTTTGTTCAATGTATACTGATTTCCATAAAGTCAACTATCGTATCATTGTACACTCTTTGGGATAAATAACTGGTCTCCATAGAGCAGATTTTATTACATAAAAACTATTTTTCCTCTGCTTAGGAACTACTCACCAGCCAGTTAAATAGTTAAAGCTCTTCCCTTTTTTCTCTGGAAAGATTGACCCTGAACTGACAACAAAACCCTAGGTGGGATATTTAAATCCTAAGTGAGTGGTCAGTTAAGTGCCTGTAGAGGTATAAGGACAGATAGCATATTTGGTATGCTAATGGAACCTATTTACTTCAAGGAAAGTGACAAAAACATCAATCAAATCAGAAAAGGCTATTAAGGATTGTTAGCTCCCTTTCAGATGAGCTATGATTTCCATTGGGATTTACATAAATATTCATGAAAAGAACCAATGACAGAAATTTCACCAAAACTCACACCATGGGCAAGGTTTAGGAAACCTTTGCATAGTTTATGAAAAGACTTGGCTCTGGATTTTAAGGGACTTTGAGGATTTGTGCTATGCTCCCCCCAATCCCTTTTTTTTTAAGAGTAGGAAGAATTTACTGAGAGAAAGAAAGCTTCTGTATGAGAGGGACAGAAGGGGGCCCATAAGGTGGGTTGCCCACCAACCGCGCTTCTCAAGGGTGTTATATTGAGCAAAGCCACAGGGGGAGCCAGGCTTAAGGTGGGGCAGAACTATAACCAATCGATAGGATTACAAGTACAGTTGCTGAGGTAGTACTGATCCAGTGGCAGATCCCAGGGTTGGTGTAAGGTGGGAGAAAACTATGTCAAGTAGTGTGTGTACAATGAAGTAGAGTCACCAGGGCAATATGGATTAAATGGGGGTCCAGTGGGGAAATAAGTCACGCAGCAAGCACCCCTGGCATGGACCAGGACTTTTCTGGAAGGAAGGAGCTTCGGTCCTCCACCCCAAGGTGGCTAATGCCTACTTAGAATATCAGTCACTGCTGTCCAGCACTAGAGAAAGTATGTGGGTAAGGAGTTGCTCTTTACCTTCAGTGAATGGGTCTCCAGCCACACTTGTCTTCTGCACTGACCTCTTGAGGCACCAGCCTATGCTCCCCCTTTTAAAGTATCAACAAAGATCAGCATTCTTTGGTCTATTTTAAGCTCAAATTACATTTATTTAAAAGTATGCCCTTGACTATCTCTAATTCTCAAAAAACTTAGAACACTTGTATCTTTCCCTTACCGTAAAAAATAGCATCATTGCTAAGGCATTGGTATCGTTCAGAATGTACTTCAGTTGAAAGGAAAACCTGTGGAGGTATAAAAAATTAGCAAAGCAGAATAAAGTCTTAATTTAAAATTACATACAAATTATGAAGGGAAATATTTCTATTTAAACAAATCAAGCATTTCCATGTTTGTTACCATTTGGTGACAGCTCTGTGCAAATTTCCTATAAATATCCCCCAAATACAACTCTATTAGAAAAGTACAGTTCAGTTCAATTCAGTAAATACCTATTGATCTACTAAATTCTCAGAACTGGTTCAGACCATGTTAGAAATACAGAAATAAAGCATAGTCTTTCTATTAAAGGACTTACAATTGAAATGGAAAAGTAGAAAAACAAAAAAGCAATTCTTAGACAATGTAGCACACCGTTAAATAAACACAAAATGTAAAAGAGAAAGGAACCAAATGTAGGTCTACAATTTCATGTTTCTAATAAGACTTGAGGAAAGGTTTAGAAATATTGGGGTAGACTAGATTATGACGGAAATTGAAAAACCAAAAGGATCTTAGATTTGGTGAATGAAGTATTAGGAAATTTCTTAGTTGCTTGACTAACAAGTTAAAAATTGAAGTTTAGGAGGAGCCCGAGGGAAGCCTCTAATGTGGACAAAGTCGAAGAGATGGAGACAGTCTCCAAAGCACTCCACATCTGAGCTGATAAACACCCACACAGAGCAAGAATGGTGACAGAAGTAGAGAAAAATAACCAAAGTAGGAAATTTCAAAGGACAATGACAAAGAATTTGGTGACTGGTATTTGGAAGGAAAAGAGAAGTCGTGGTTTTGCATGTGGCGGCATCCTTGGTAAAAGGAATGAATGACGAGAGAAAGTTATGCGGCAGGAATAGAGGTTTCATGGTAGAGATGCTGATTTTGAGATGGTAGGAAGGCATAAAAGTAGGGGTTTCAAACTGAAATCCCGAGGCTTGGTTTTCAGGCTTGTTTATTAACTAACGATAGAATTACATAGAACTCCATTTTCATTTCTCTCCCAAAGAGTAAATTTTCACCTCAAAGAAATCTTCATGAAAATTATTCTTGATAAGATTCATACTCAACTAATTGAGCCCCATCTAACTGCCAGTCACCATGGTAGATACTTTCACATACATTATCACATTTAATTCTCACAGCAACTGCGTGAAGTTGTTTATCTAGAAATTCTAATTAATTATATTGTAATGAAAATGCAACTGCCAAATATTAATCAAGTATTCATTGAATTAATTAGACATATATTGTTTGATTTCTAATCCTATACTGCTCTGCTGCCCAGATTCCAATTTTCCTTTTAATAGACATTAATAGCACAACATAACAAAAAGAGTAGTTCAATGTCATATAATGTACATGAATAAAATGCCTTAATGAAAACTGAAATAGATTGGTGATGAACTATACAAGTTGCAAACTAAGCTCAATCTTAGACAAACCATTAAATTTTCTTGAGACATAGTTACTACATCTGTCACATGGAATTAGTGATTCTTTGGAAATTGTTGGGTGAGTCAAAGAATGTATTGGCAAAAAAGCTTTTGACTAAACAGAGGATGTAAGCCCAAGGTTTAGCAAGGGGATGAGAGTGTATCTTTCCCTAGGTCTTTCTCTGATTTTCAAAATCTTTCCTCAAGAATACTGAGTACATAAAGAGATGTGGTTGGTAAAGGGATCCTTTCGATTTCCATTACCTGAGGGACCTTATAGTCCTCATCACTTTCCAACAACCATCCCTTTGCCTCCTGTGTACTCATGAGTCTATGCCCAGAGACTTTCCTGCTACTATGACTCTCAACTTGCTATGAAGGATAGTTCATATGGCTTTATTCCATCATTGTTACAATTCTTGACTTTGAATCATTGAAACTCATCAATAGTTGAAACTCACCAATGAATTAAGAAATCCTTTAAAGAGACAGAAGAGTGTGGAATGAGCATATGCCAGGATATTATCTGTAAATGTGAGTTGAATTTACCAAAATAATCTACCACTTTCAAAGCACAACCTTAAGAGGAAAGCTATAAATTCATTTAGAACAAATCCCACAAAAAGCTTATCTTTCAGTTTGTTTTAAGTGACTGTATGATTACACCTTAACCCAGGCAGCACTGCAGTGTGGATTTTCATTCAATGATGAACCTTTATTCCTTGGGAACTAGCGAAGCACTAACTTGCAGAGGCTTGGGTTGTACCTCTGTCCTTGGACATGCCCCCCACCTTTCCAAATCCTGCTCTTCTTTATTGGGTGTACTTCCCTTCTTTGTCTCCATCTGGACATTTCACGTCCATCTTGATGTTGACATGATAACCTCTCAGAGGCCTCTCTGTCTCTCTGCCCCCAACTGTTCAACACAGAAGCACCGCACAGAAGTGCTCGGGGTCACCCACTGCCACTTTTCTCCTAATGCAACCTAATGAGTCTGTACAGTGCACGAAACTATAAAAGCTGTGCCTCCCCCAGTGATTCCCTCAGTATAAATGCACATAAATGATCCCTAAAATGCCTTTGACCTTGATGATGGAGCAAAAAGGTTCCGGAAACTCTGTACCTTCAGCTATGGAAAGGAAAGGATCCATGGCTGCCATCTACCACTCCAGGTTTGCATGCATGACAGCTTGCATTCTCTCACTTTACAGGAGACTTCCTTCCCTTTCCAACTTACAAGAGCTGCTTACCCCCAGATTTTGCCCAGTCAGAGTGAACTGTCTCGTTTAACATAGACTGAACTACAGAATCTTTGTGTACTGAAAGTACACGGTAGGCTTCTTCTCTGCCTCCACTGTGTGCTGCCTCTCACTCTCACTGTGTGGAATATCATTTATGATGCCTCCACCTATGGCCCTGAGTTGGGGAATGATGGCTTTAAACAAACTGACTGGGTAAGGAAAAAATCACATGATCCTAATCAGCACAGTGAGTCACAATTTCATGAAAGAAAAATTTTATATCTCCTGTACTTCAGTTAGAATTTGAGCTCAAATTTACAGAGGACCACCACTGGCAAGAGCTCCTCTGAGACTTTCTCTTCTTTTCTTGGTTTTGTTTTGATTTGGTTTTTGAATCTCTAGTTACAGCAGTGTCTGACTTTTCAAATACTTGAGCCAATGAATCTCCTTTGAGATTTAGCCAATTTGAGTCACATTTCTATTTCTTAGAACCAAAAGAGCTTGAATGATACTGTATCTGTGAAAACCAGTCAGGATAATAGTAAGAAAGAGAGTGTTAGCTCTTGCAAGCTTAGCTGTAGGGGGCATATAACAACTTTTGTTGTTAATGTATGCAAGCCACCGTGAAATCAACTAAATATAGTAGGGTACAGGTTTGTGTTGGTATAAGCTTAATCAGTGACTGGGATGTGCCTCAGCAGTAGCGGGGCTCCAATGCTTCATTGCCTGATCAGACCTCACCTTTGTTCCAGCTGCTGCTTGCTGCTGTCCAGTGGGAGCTGTCCACTCTGCCTTATGTGGTGGTGGGGACCATTCCAGGTCCTGTCGCTGGCTGCAAGTCCTGGCACAGGTGGCAGTGGTTGGAGACTGCTTGGTTGGAAACGTTTGCTGATATGATCAAGGCAACTGGGTTAAAAGAATACTCTCTCTCCCTCCCCTACTAACACACATACACACACACACACACACACACACACACACACACACAGAGCTAGGTAAGGGCTCTATCTTGGGAAGCACTTTTGGGTGAAAACAAAGATTAGACAGAGGAATGCGTCTGCTTACGTATCCAGTTACCTCCACCTCAGAGAGTTACTCTAACTTAGTTTGTGAGCTCTTACTCAGAAACAAACAACATGATATTTTTAAAAATATTTCTGTCTCAGAAAGATGATAGATGGATGACAGATAGATAGACAGACAGATAGAAGACAGACAGATGGATTGTTAGGTCTGTACCCTTTGAGACAGGCCTGACTTGGAATAGCCATGTTACAGATGAGGCAACTGTCTAATATCCATAGACCTGAGACTGAGTTCTTCACTCAGTCTTTCATTTCACAGATGAAGACCAGGACCATCAGTAGTCATGACTGGCCCAGACACACCCAGCAAGCCAGGTACATGAGGAGGCCCAGAATTCCCCTCCTTTGACTCTGTTCTTTCTCTCCCTTAGGCTCTCTTTGGTTACTCTTCCTCACAAAACTTAAGGACATATATAGAATTGGAAAAAATACTTTTTGACCAGAAATATAGAACATCAAGCTTTAAACAGTACAGAAGAAACTGACAAAGGAATGGGTCATTTGGAGTCTGCACATAGAATTCATGCTCGTATTTACATTTATAAGTTATACAGGTAAAGGACAGGAACGAAAAAATGTAGACGGTGCAATGTCGGAAGAGCAAAAGAAGACACTGAACCCCTATCCTTTTCTCTTTTTTATCAGTACAGGAACTCGAACTCAGGACCTCAGGCTTGCCAGGCAGGCGCTGTGTTGCGGAGCTATATCCTTGGCTCACGCCCTGTTTTTAACTGCCATATGTACTATCTCCCTTCCAGATTTAAAAGGAAAAAAATCTTTAATGGGAAAAATATCCAGGGGGAAGAAAGTTCAAAAATTGATAAAAAATGAAACTTTTACTACTTTTTTTTTTTACTTATTCTCATCACTGGAAGAAATGAAAATGCCAAGGTTTTTCCTGTTTACTAAATAACCTCCACTAAGAAAAACAAATAACTACAAGCAATGGATAAACAGGAGTAAGTAGAAATCAGGCATCGTGAGGTAAGAGATTCAAAAATTCAAAATAACAAAAAGGGGGTCACTTACTCACCTAATTCAGACCAATTAAGCTCAGGTCAAGGAAGCTGGTACTTGAAATGCCATCAAGGGTGAGTGCTGGAGTCACTTTGCTAAGCGCTCATTCTAGGGAAAAGCATCGTGAGACAGCAATGGCCAGAACCCCATCACACTTAGTGTGGCTGGCAGATCAGACCCAGGCACAAATCTCTCCTAAAGGGCTTGAATAAGCACTGTGGGTGTCAAGTAAAACAGACGCGCAGATCCAAAGGCGGCTTACTTTGCGAGCTAATTGTTAACTGGGAGGAGGCGGTGGGGGATCAGCGAGTGGGAATGGCCCACCTTCTGCATGAATGACTTCTGCACATGGAATTCATGTTCATATTTACATTTATAACTTAGAGAATTTCTAGCCATTGACCCCAAGCTGATAAACAAAATTACAAAGTTCATTTTAATTTCACAGACTTGGCCAGTCTCATCAGTCTCTCCATTAGGTTTTCATATTAAAAGAGAAAGGGAAAAAATGTGAAAGCATATGTTTATAGCCAAGAGTAAATATAACAATAATAAAGGAAATAAAAGAGAAAAAGTAACCCTGGCACCGTTACTTAAATTTTTCCACCTTTCTCATATGGATGGTTTCCAAGTTCTACCATTTCAAAGAAAACACCTCATTGGAGAACACGTAATTGCACGCTGTTTCCATTCTTTAAATGTGGGAAATGAAGCCCTTTTACATTCACATCATCAGCTGTGCCCCAGGAAACCCTCCATTCTTTCCAAATTAGTTTTTGTATCATTAAGCCAATCAACATTAAGTGCTTAGAATTATTTTCTGGAATAAACCCTGAATCATTACCTATATCATGTATATAATAAAGTCAAATAATGACATCATTATATAACATATGAGCACTGACCCTAAAGGACCAAAGCCTAAAGAAATCAGGGCAGGCCTAATAAGAATCAGGCAGGATGCCTAATGAAAATCAAACAGCAAGCCTAATAAGAACCAATGTATTTTGCCTCTCCCTCAAATTTACTTTTGATTT
This sequence comes from Dinomys branickii, assembly GCA_004027595.1. Taxonomy (NCBI): domain Eukaryota; kingdom Metazoa; phylum Chordata; class Mammalia; order Rodentia; family Dinomyidae; genus Dinomys; species Dinomys branickii. Next base: position 9,288 of record PVLD010010282.1, read on the forward strand.
GCTTTTCATGGGAATCCCTGTTTGAAGGGGAGCAACAGCCAGCTAGCGTTCTCAGAACTAACTCTGAGATGGGTTAAGTCCCAGGTGGTTCTCTGGGCCATTTGGTCTGGGACAAGAATCACTCAGGCAATAGGCAGTTGTCAGGCGCTAAGTATGTGCTATCATAGCCATAGACCTCGACTTGAATGCTTTTCTATTCACTATGTATTGAGCACCTAATACAAGCACAGCAATGGTGCTAGACTCAGAAACTGAAACAGTAAAACAGTAAACCATAGGTGTGCTTTTTCCATACTGGGCACACATAATATATATTATTTATGAATCATTTAATATTCCCAAGAGCCCTGTGAGGATGTGTACACTTTACTTCATTTTACAAGTATGTAAAAATCATGCAGACCTAGAGACTTGCCCAAGGTCACCCTCGGAGGGAAGGGCAGCGATGGTGAGAAAGATTCAAGCTCTCTCCGTCTCAAGCATCACATTCTATTCAGGCCACATGCAATTGCTGCGTTTTTGACCTACAGTATTACAAATATATCCCTGAGTCGGGCCCAGAAGAGCTCAAGTGATGTTAGGGAGACAGATACACAGGTATGACAATAAAGGACTTTTTGTGGCATGATTATGCTCCCTGTCACCGGGGAAGCCTGCTCAGCACCTCCCAACATGCCCAGCCAGTGTCTCATGACCTCATTTATCAGCCCAGATAGCCTCACAGCCCGGACCCTACCCAGCATCCAGCCACAGATGCAATGAGCGAGCAGATACCGTGCTCCCGTCTGCCCTGCTCTCTCTTATCCTGCAGCCCTAACTCTTCTTTTCATAACTCTCTCAGGCACGTACACAAAAACAAAGCAAAAAAGGCGGTATTTATCTTGCCTCAGAAGGAAAGGCGAATAGCCCAGGTGGGGCCCACACGGGATGTGTCACAGGAGACCAGGGTCAAAGGCGTGCAGAATGCCAGATGGAATTTTTTTGTAATACTCTTCTATGCAAATTACTGTATTTACAAACTTCATCATATGGTTCATGTTTTGTAAAGACACTCGCAAATCTTAAAAGCTTGGGCATAAATTGAGCATCCATACACCTTAAAAAGACACAGTTTTTTTAAACACAATTTTCTATCTTCTATGCACATATTAGATGAGCTCTCAAATCTCAAAATATTTCACCCTTATTCTCTGCTCGCCCTGTGTTCTGTGAGTAACTCAATGTGCATGAGGCGTAAGGGAAGATTAGAAACTAATCTCTCTCTGTCTATGATTCCCCACATAACGTAAAAAACAAGTAGGACTGGCTGATTTTGTAATTTGTACGCGCAGTTCATCTCTTGCTTCCAAGGCTAGCAGCCCCTTGAAAGCAAGGACCATATCTTTTAATTCTGAATTTTTCACGTGTTAATGGCACACAGTAAAACTGTGGTTGTTGGTTGGTTGGTTTATTTAGGTCTCAGATAGTATCTGTAAGTACTACAGAGCCCCAGTAAGAAATTGTGTGTGTAGCCTTGATGTTTGTAATCAAAAAAGGGCTGAGTCGCAGGAAACAATGTTTTGTCAGTCAACCATTAAAAATATTCCACATCGTATTATGTCTACACCAGGCCAAAATGGACCAACATGAAATACTTCATCTCCTTGGACAACATATCCCGTAAATTATGAAAAGAAAATGGTATTTTATGAGAGCCGAGCAACCTCATTTCCTAGGCAGCACATTTCATTCATATTGCGGTTATTAATAGGTCACTTACAGGATTCATACCTGGTGCTGGTGTGTGAAGGTACCCACACGCAGACAAGCACTGTGGCAAAAGGTGTATATCAGCTCTTTCCAGAGCAGTAACTTTATCAAAACTATCACAGGTGCCCTCTGAACCCCACTCACATTTCCTAACTGATTTTGCCTTGTGTTCATGGAGTGCTTCTAAGATTTTTTTTTATTTACTTTAAAACACCGCAAATCTCCTTGGCACTAATGAATTTTGCCCACTGACATGATCATTTCCTCTTTTGAGGACTGCGTGGAAAAGCGCCTGTTTGTACTTCAGCAGCTCTCAAGGGAGCTTGTCCCTTCCAAGGCAAACATGGTCAATATTTTTTAAATTAGAAGTTGAAGAAGGCACAGGCTGAGATGTCACCATGAAGTAAGCTGTGGCAGATAATTAAGGATTAAAATCTAAATTATTACCTCTCATGCAAGGTAGAGCAAGAAGCATGGGTCCCCTTCTCATCTCCTTAGAGAAATACAGACACAGTGGACCAGATAAGGTGTTCTGCAGTTTTCATTATAAAGTTAATATTTATCTTACAGCATTGGGTTTATCTTACCAACATATCTCATTCAGAAAAAGAAGAATTTCTTGATTTACCACATTAAAGTAAATATTGCTATGAGATATGTGTTAAATTTTTAATAAAAACTACCCTATCTTGGTTGGATCAAAGAGAGGTGCTTCAGCTGAGATACAAATAAAACCAAATAAAAGTATGTAATTTCAAATACAGAGCATCACTGTGCATTTTGACCAGCCTGTCCATGACAATTGCATTTTATGTGGCAGAGCTTTTCAGAGCCTCAGTTAAGTTTATTATAAGCCAGAATCTAAGGGCTTAGAGAATCACATTCTCCATGATTTTAGGAAATGATTTCCCAGCATCCTGGAGGTCAATTCCACGGAATTCCTTCCATTCTGGCATGAGTAGGAGGGAGAAGAACAAAAGATAAAATGAGCATACAAAAGAATATTGCTCCAAACCTTAGGTTCAGAAGGAGAAACAGGGTCAAATCCTCAAATAACATTTGAAGACAACACAGCACTGTTACCTGACTTCCATGGTGCTGCCCTGGCACTAGAAAAGCACTACCATGAGGTCTTCGAACTGGGTCCACTGCGCCCTCGAATCCCAGCTCTGCCACCAGCTAGCTGGGTGAGCTTCAGCAAGCTTCACAGCCTCATTGTCCTCATCTATAAAACGAAGATAACCAAATGTGGTGGTGCAGTGTGTAGTCCCAGCACTTGGGAGGCTGAGGTGGTAGGATCTGCTCAAGTTTGAGGCCAGCCTGGGCTGCATAGTGAGTTCAAGGCCAGCCTTAACTGCAATAGTGAATCTTTGTCTCAAAAATAAAAAAGGTAATAATTGTATCTATCTTCCAGGGCTGATATGAGTATTAAGTTAGTCAATATTTCTTGTGTTCTTAGATAGAGTCTAGCCTACAATTAATGACAATAGGAAAGTATTTAAGTGAAGTACAGTGTTGGTTTTGACAGCTTCCTTGACTCATATGATCAGAAAACTAGAGAATTCAACCCTCCCTCTTTTCCAATTCCAGAACTTTTTCTTCTGCCCTTTACTCAATGTACAAGCTTTTCAATGACAATCAGAGGTACTTTTTTCTTAATAAAAAGGAAAAGCGAACATTCATAAATGTTCTATATGTGTCAGAAACTCATTCAGTTCTCATAAAATCCAGCAAACAGAATGGTATTATTAGTCCTACTTGTAGATGAAGAAATGAAAACGCTGAAAGATTAAATAAATTGTCTAAGTTAACTTAGTTACTATGGAGCAACACTAAAATTTGAAGTCAAACTGTGTTGAGATTTGCTTCATAGAATAAAAAATATGTCCTACTACAAAAACCATACCTAAAGAACTTACATTTTTTAAAAATCTCATTCGAACATCCCTCTTATGGCAGGCCAGCAGCCTGTATGCAAGCTAATATTCAGACAACCTGTACATCCACGAAAATGAAGGATAGTTTTAAGCTAGAGTTTAGAAGTGGCTTCTTTTATAGCAATCTTATAGCAAAAGCTCATTGATAAAGACTTTTTGCAGACCAGAAGATCAATGGAACAGACTAGAAGACAGAGACACAACCATAAACACACTCAGCCACCTAATCTTTGATAAAGGGGCCAAACAAACTCACAGAAAGAACAATGGGCTCTTTAATAAATGGTGCAGGAGGAATTGGTTTGCCACCTGCCAAAGACTGAAAATAGACCCGTCTACCACCATGCACCAAACTCAAGTCAAAATGGATCACAGATCTCAATATTAAAACAGAAACACTAAATCTATTGGAAGAGAAAGTAGGTAAAAACCTTGAAGACATAGAGGTAGGCAGAGAGTCCATGAACAAAAAACAAACTGCCCATGAAATACTTCAAAAAATCAACAACTGGGATCTCATCCTACTAAAAAGTTTCTGCACATCTAAAGAAATCACCAGTAGAATAAAAAGAAAACGCACCTATTGGGAAACAATTTTAGCTGACTGTCCCTCAAACAAAGATCTATCTAGAACATATAAAGAATTTAAAAACATCAGCCCCTCAAAATTCAAACACTCAATCCAAAAATGGGCAGCTGAGATGAATACATACTTCTCAGATAAAGAAATACAAATGGCAAATAAATACATGAAAAAATGTTCAACATCATTAGTCATTCAAGAAATGTAAATTAAAAGCAACACTAAGATTTCACCTCACCCCAGTAAGAATGGCTAGCATTAAGAAATCAACCAATAACAAATGCTGGCGAGGCTGTGGAGAATTAGGAACTCTTCTGCACTGCTGGTGGGAATGCAGACTGGTGAAACCACTGTGGAAATCAGTTTGGAGATGGCTCAGCAAACTAGGTCTAGAGGTCCCATTCAACCCAGCTATTCCCCTTCTGGGTACTTTCCCAGAAGATCTGAAAACATCATATCCGTGATATTTTTGCACCCATGTTCATAGTGACACAATTTGTAACTGCTAAATTGTAGAAGCAACTCAAATGTCTATCCATTGAGGACTAGGTAAAAAATTGTGGTACTTTTATATAATGGATATTACTCAGCTATACAGAAAGATAAATTCAAGGCTATTATAGGTAAATGGTCACAAGTAGAGACCATACTCATAAGTGAAATAAATCAGACTTGCCTGTGTAAGCAATGTATTGTCTCATTAGTGTAAGAACCTGAAAGAGTGAAAAAAACTAGGAGGTGTGATAGATATTGTGAAATGAAAGGAAAATGCTCAAAAGTAATGGGCAACTGGTGTGTGGAAAAGGAGAAGAGAAAGAAAGGGAAATTAAGTATATATGTATATACAGGATAGCTAACAGTGGTACTACTATCTTCTATTGCTTTACTGAAAGGAACGGTTAATGATTACTGGTCTGATCATTATTGCATGTCTCTATTTGTTTTCCTGAGAAACTTTGAAGATATCAATACATAATACAACAATCATTGTTAATTTCCTACCACTTCATCTGTAACTCTGTATTGTTTGTATTGTTTTTATGCTATTTTGTAAATGGATGTCTGTTTGTTAACATGTTTTCTTCCTTTATTTTTAAAATTTAAAAAAAAATAAAGGCTTTTTGTATGTTTTTGATCAGTGAAACCAAAACCAAGTTTGAAATTGCTTTTAAACTATAGAACAAAGAAATATTGAAACTTGTTTATTTTCTTTGGACACTGACACAGTCACACACATAAACGCAAGAAAAGAATTTAAGCTGCTTATTTAAACACAACAAAAATCTAAAGAATGCCCTTCCCTTTAACACTTAATGCCTATTCCCATCTTCCAAGTTAACATGCTATTGTAATAAAAACCAAATGAAATTGCAAATCTTACAAAACATTCAGAATTCCATGAAATCAAGCAACATTTTGTCATAAGACTGTCCCTATCCTGTGCAAAGCCCATAACCAAAATAGTCAGTTAAACTAGTCAACGGTTGAAGAAGGGAAGTATCAGCAAGTATGATGGCACAAGCATTTCCAAAAGACAGATCCAAATGTCAAAGAATTAAAGGCTGTCCTTGCATCATTGATAAAGTCCATGAATAAGTCTACACAAATGCTTTTATGAGGCATTATACAAAAAAGCCACAACAAGTCCCCTTCCAGGGACAGAGTCGAGCTAGCAGAGTGCAGGCTGGATTCTACCTGGGGAAAAACGCCCTTGATGGGTCTTTGGTACATAACTGTGGCCGTTTACATCTAAAATGTCCCGCAAAGTCTCCTGTGCACCCAGTTGAGGCTTTAGGGAGTGATGCCATTGGGGGTGATACCGGGTCATGGCTGTGTGGTGCTGAATTAGCCCACCGACTGGTCTAGCATAGCTCTGGGTGTGATGGAATGGACTTACTGAAGAGAGAAGACCCACCCTGAGTGTGGGTAGCACCAGCCAGCAGGCTTGTTGCCTGGATGAAATCAAAGTGGAAGAAAAAAGAAGTGTGCTGCTGTTGACTAAATATAAGAACAGTCAATGTATTTTTTTATAATTGTTTCTTTTTCAAGATAACCTCCACTCAAGTCCTTTTCTCCCTAATCACATTTTGGTCAGCATTTTTCAGTGGATTCACTTCAAAAAAGCTTTCCTTTATTCTAGAATCAATTATCCTCAGATAGCAAGAGGTAAACAGGACATCCTCTCCCAAATTTCAAAAAGAGCTTCCAATAACTAAGCCTACCTAAGTCATAAAAAGATTATAACAAGAGTAATTCTGCTATCTGGTGGCAAAACACATACACAACAGGAACAGAAGGGAGTGAATATCAAAGAATGGGTTTAAATTTTTATTGCATTTCCTGAAAATGTGATTTTCTAATCTGACTTAAAAACTCTTGTTAAAGAATCATTGCCATTATGAATAAAGGAAAGAAACAGAAAGGATGGAATGTTACTGGGCTGCATGCTACATCTCTCTGAGGGCTGTGAATTCAATCTCAGAGAACATTTAGATCACTAAGACCTCCCATCACCAAAGAAGTGAAACTCTCCAATTCAACTGTCACAAAGATAAACTGGTCCATTTGCCATCCTGATGTAAATCCCTCCTCTAACTTAGAATCACATTAAATGAATTTTAGAGCAGGGAGAGATCTTAAACATCATGTAGGCTGACATATATTCATTTCACAGAAGAAAAGACAATCCGGGTCTAAGTGACTTGTCTAAGAACACACATCTTGTTCAAGTCAAGTAAGGGTCTGGAATCTGAGTCTTACAACTTGAAGGCCAACAGTATTCCTCCCTTTCTCTTCCCTAATAAATAGCCACAGAGTCACCAGAGAATTTCCCCAAAGCCTATTTCCCCTCACGTGCTCCGCTCGCTGAGCCTTTTCTTCTATTTGACAAGCAGTCAAGTGGACACATCAACAGGGAAATAGTATTTTCCAAACCTAAACACAGCAGAGCTTTACAGCCAAAAGGTGAGCTTCAGCAGCATCTGTTCAGCGCTCTAGACAGTGGCTCGTGGATTCCATTCCCTTCACCCCGCGGGCAGGTGGCCTTGCACAGAACACCACCAACACAATGGGCTTCAAGGTGTGGTCCCTGGACCAACAGCATCAGCTCCCCCCAAGACTGTGTTAGAAATGCACATTTTGGGGTGCTACCCTAGACTGGCTGATGAAAAACTCTGAAAGTGGGGCCCCAAACAGCCTGCAGGTTTAACAAGCCCTTCTGATGAGTCTAATGCACATGCCAGTTTAAAACCATTGGTCTATGCAACCAACGCATTTGCTACCTGAGTAGGCACTTAGGTGTCCCATTTGAGGGGTGGTTTATCCGCACAGAAACACTAACTGATTTGGCAAGTATGGCTTGTGCCCTAAATGTTGAAGCAGTAGCACAAAGGTCTCCTGACAGCAGTTGCTGCTGCTGTCAGTGAAGCACATTCCCGCCTTTATTCTGGATTTAAGGGCTTTTGCTTGTGCTTGTTTTGCTTTATTCCCCGAAGACTGAGATCTGTGCCATCCTATCAGTGCAAACAGATTGAGGAAGGAGAAATGTCTCAGCGGCACAGAGACAGGAAAGAGGCTCCTCCATTTCGTTCTCTTCCTTTTCCTTTGCTTCCTCCTTTGCTTGTGGCTCCATCTCAGCCTGTCTGGCCACAACCATCTCCCCAACTACCACTGACCCTTTGCCCGCTCCAAAGGCTCTTACACAGCCCCGCCTCCTCTGCACCCCGCCTACCACCTCCTCTCCTTTCACTCCACTTTCCACCTGCCCTGGCCTCTGCTTTTTGACAGCCAGTTTGACCCTGCATTCATTTGGCTTCAGAAAAGTCAAGCAATCACAGCACCTAACAAGGTCTACCCAATAAGAAAGAAGAAACAAATCTCAGGTCTGAGCAGGTTAAACAGTTTACCCACTGTTACACTGTCCTTCCAATTAAATAAATGCAATTATAACTTTTTCTGTTACATAGATTTCTTGCTTGAATCTAGCAGTTTAGCCCCTCAAAATCAGATCAAAGCCTGATTTCTGTCATTACAGAGCTGTTCTGCCTGTTTTGGTTTCTCCAAAACATTTCCTGGGCTGCCCTTTGTATTTTCCAGCCCATCTTTGCGGGGAATAGTTAGATGTCTACAGTACTTGGTCCACCTAAGCCCTTCCCGTGGTTACTATCAAGATACTGGCTCCCGACGTTCGATCTCAATAACATTCAGGTCTTCATCACAAGGATTTCTTTTCTCTGCACTAGTTTATGCCGTCCTAGTGGATACAACAGTTAAGAAAAGGATATGGGAACGGCGGGAACCTATCTACATGGAGCTTACACTCTGGAGGAAGAGATGGTCAACACAGAAAATAAGTAAGAAAATGGCACGTAACACAACAGTAAGCGCTGCAGAGAAAAGGCCACAGGGCAGAGAATGCAGAGTGCAGGGAAGGAGGCTGTTTTCAATAGGATGCCAAGCAGGGAACAATTTAATATCTTCTAATTTCTCATGGATACTGTGGAAATGTGGAACATTGGTCTCTGAAGCCTTGCTTTTTAGGGCTTGTTGTTTTCTAAGGATCACTAAACACAATTTACTTTTAGATCGCTCACAGATGTGTGCACCTATACATTTTAGAATCTTCCAGAAGTGAATATCAAGCTTATAAATGTGACTTTTCCCTTTATTTTCTCAGAATCAGTAATTTCAGAGATACCAGTGAGGAAACACAACGACTGTAGGTAAAAATTGTAGTGTCTGATCTGCAGAACTATTTGTTTCCCGACACAGAAAAATATCATGGAAGTTACTATTTAGAAAATCTGTTTTGCCCTTCTGTGCCCTTATCTACTGAAAGAAAAATATCCGTGTTATTATTATTATTATAGCCAGCTTCACAATCTACTAAGAACTCAGCAATAAAATGTGAAATGGCTACATGGGTAGAAAAGAAAAACGATAGGAGAAAAAAACAGGATAAACCTTTAAAACATCTTTTGCAGAGAACTGTAGTCACCTTTTCGTCCCAGCCTGAACTAGTAGAGACATAATTTATTTATCCAGAGCAGCTCCAGTCAGAGAGAGTGTCTGCATTGGCCGGGGGATAACTTTTTATGACGCTTTATGGCTTGGTTCACACAGGAACAATGAGTTCAAGTAATTCGGCCAAGGTCACATGCCAAGAGTTTTTGGTTTTGTCTATTTTAAAGCTGGAGAACGCTAATGGCTTCTTTTTCTTATTATACTGACCTGAAGCCGTTGTCTCTGTCTCCGGCTCTCTGCCCACGTTCACAGAAAAAAACACTTGAAATCTTCGACTGTTTTAACTGTTTTGGTCATTTTAGCTCTTCCAAATTTGGCAGTTCTGCAAATTGTTTGATATTCAATAAAAAGAGTTTGGTAAAAGATCCAGAAAAAAGAGGTTTTTTTTTTAAAGAAAAAGGAGTATTATAAAGATACTAGTTAAAACAACCAATCGACAAAACACACTTCATACAAAATAAACTATATATTTGAATGGGTCACATGCGAAATGTGATTACTTATTTAGCTTTGCAGAAGACTTCTAGTAATGCCTGCATAGATTCAGCTGCCACTTCCCCAAAACGCACTACACTGATGAGTCCTGAGGCTTCTGCTCTTTAGGCCACACTGGCCTTTTGTGCACTGGAAAAGTTTATATTTTGCTTTCTTTCTATTTAGCGATTTTCCCACATGCTTGTTTCTGATTCCTCAGTATCTAACTGTACCATGTTAGAATGTTCCTTCTAGAATTACATCCCTGAATTTTCCCCTTTATGTTTTCCTCACCAAAATTCTCCCTTTTTTCCTAAAACAGTATTTCCTAGTATAAAAGACTTAGAAGGTAATTGTCAAGCATCTAGAAAATAAAGACAAATGAAAAAATGTGAGCTATTTCGATTTCTAATAACCAAAGATAATCAGGTTCACAGTTTGTGCCTGTCTTTCCCATCTTTTCTTTTACAAGTATGGATAGTACTTTTTTATTATATCAGCAGCTTAACTCTATTAAAGTGTAAAATATGTACAAAAAAGTAAATAAAGCAATTATTTTTTCACAAAATGAGCACACTCAATAGCACTACACTTTGACGTGCTTTTGGACTTAGGGTACATCTGGACCTCACCTCTGCGGCAGTGTTAGAGCCTTGCTTTGAAACCTCACTGCCGCAGACTGCATCGTGCTCTGAAGTTTCCTACTGATGTGACTCAGGACACATTATTTAACCTTCCTAAGTGTCTGTTACCTCATCTGTTAATAGACTCCCCATTATGAATATTAAATGAGTTATTGTAAATAATTTACTTAGAATAATGTTAGCTCTACAGCACACACCATATAAACTGTTATTATTATTATTGCATAATATCTGGAGAACCTTTTCTCTCACTTTCCCTCATACATTTTTTTTTTTTTTGCCTCTAGGAATTTGGTTCACTCCCTTGAAGTCTTCCCTGATTTCCTCACATGCAATTAGCTAAAAAGAAAGCAATCCCCATTCTCACAATAAGCCTCAAATCCGCGTCTGATCTGAGACTCCTTCCCTGACACCATCTTTAATCTATCTTTACAAGCATAAATCCTTTTTGCCCCTTCTATAAACATTCCTAAATGAAGCTATTCACTCTCCTTTAAATATACCTTGCTCTTTTTAAAAATTGTTTTCCTACCTCCGGAGTTAAGTTTACCATCTCCCTGCCTCCCAGAAAAGCTTTTTCCTTCACGCTTTCAGAATCCCCACCTTTCTCCAGGTAGCGCTCTCACCTCTGAGCTCAGTATCGCCTCCAGTTGGCGGCTCACAGAATACTTTCCCAGGTCTCGTTCTGCGCAGCAATCCGAGATAAAGCTGTGAGTTCTACCACCAGTTTACCATCAAGAAAATGTACTCCTTGGCATGAAAATACATCCCACTCCTGCCTACAACGAAAGCTCCTCTGGACCAAAGATAGTATGCTTCTTTTAGTGTTCTTCACTGTGGGGCATATTAATTCTGGGATTCATCTATCACCAAATTATTGTTATAAATCAAAATACAAAGCTTTTGAATGCCTTCTATGTCTCTGCGCTAAACACACAGCGTTATCATTTACCTTTTAAACAATATATTGGACATCTGCTATGTGCCAAGCGCTGTACTCCGTGTGCATGTGCTAGGAACTTAGCTGCTTGCAATCTACTTTCAGGTTATGTAAAAGAGCTCTGGATGGCACCCGGATGCAACCTCTGCTGACGTATGTGTAGAGTCCTCTTATGCACTGCTGCACCCCGGTCTCCTCATCGACCCTGTGGAAATATAATCTGATTGAGCCATCTCACGTGATTATTATGAAGATCAAATAAGATGTGCAAGCACTTTGTGTGTTTTATAAAAATGTGAAAGTATCAAGGTTATGCAGTTAAGAAGCTATGCTTTCTGTCCTGGTGGTCCTCCGATACAACTGAGAAGAAAAGAGACATACATGGAAGATAACATCCTAGAGCACCGTGAAAATATGGAAGGGTAGCATTATTCTTTCAAATTCACAAGATTGAAACATTTTCCATTGTCGCCTATTTCATAAATGTTTGAAGGGGGAAAATATGAATTCTTTTTTGTAGGGGTTACTTTACAACAAGAAATTGGATTACTTAATTTGGGTTCACAAATGTTTCTAAAGCCCTGTGTTATTGTGGGAGTCCTTTATCTAAGTTCGTTTCATTCTCCTACACCTGTTCCGATGAATTGCAAGAGTTATTGCTCCTGACTTCAGAGGTAGGAAGAATAGGAGAAAATGTAAGGAAGCTGCTCTTTGATCTCCTTGTACATCAATTACAGGTAATAAATCTCCCTGCAGTCAGAGCTAAGACAGAATCTCAAAAGCACATGGACTTTTCCTATTAGAAAATATAAACCAAATAGTGACTATTTGTTGTTTAGATTTATTTTGTGGGTAATGCAACTGAAAAAACAACGTAGCACTGAAGGATGTATCATTTTTAATCTCAGCACTTTTAGCTACTGCCAACACCAGATAGAGTATCTTATTGCAATAATTCAAGGATTTCTCTATTAGTTTCTCTAAGCCCTTAAAGCAAATGAAGCTCTTATGATATAAAACACCTTCTTTCTCTATTTTTTTTTTCTCAGCTTTCAAGCCTAAATGCATTTCAGGGTAGAATTTTAAATGAACTAGATAAATGAAATTCTATCTAACTGTATTAATTTTTGACACTCTTTTTATGATTCTTTTAAAAAGAACATCGAAACGAATTGCTGCTCTGGCTGCTGTATGGTCATGATGAATAGTATGCTACAAATAAAGTTTTTTTCAAACTTTTCAAAGGCCAATTTAGATTTTTAATCTCATAGGGGGTTTACAAACACCTTACACTGTTCATCGACAGAGGAGCTGTGAACGAGGTTTCTGAAACAAAGAAAAGCATTTTTGTATTCAAGGAAGCATTTTCGTACTTTTTTCTGTGTAACTTTTTGTTCCGCTCGCACTGTCCACGTGTAGTTTTGTCCCTGACCTTGAAGGACTGGCTTTATCGAGGCTTCCTTTTCGATCACAGATGACCTTCAGCTGATACCACTGAGCTCTGACCTGCCTCAGTGATCTGCTCACACAAAATACATATGCTGAGCAGCGCTGGTGTGTGCAGCGGGGCTAAGTGAATTATTTACAGAAATTTGAGTTGACACCTTTTATCAAACGTGGAAAGATGAAGACAAAACAGCTGCTATTGCTGTCGTAAGCAATCTGCTGGTGATGGAGTAAAACTGTCACGAGAGCGGCGGCTTGATGGCCTTTTGTTCTCCCTCATCCAGCTTGATGTTAGTTTGAGCTGTCAGTTAGGAATCACGGCAGTGTGATTTATCAATAGACTGAGTGACCTTCTAGTTCAGCTCGTGATAGAACTGGAAGACAGCACCCTCTGCCGCGAACGTCTCGCACTTCCCCTCGGTGTGCCGTTTGTCCGCGCGACTGGTCTGCCTGTGCCCGCAGCTGCTCCTCCCCGCGACAATTATGGCTTTTTAAATTTTGTCCCGTTTCCATTGCCTCCATACACTTATTAAAAATTAGTAAAAATCCAAAGAAGAGACTTCAAGCATATTTCTATACCTTCCAGCAAACTAATTTAGAGAATCAGTATTTGAGATAAAATGCTTCCTCCTTGCTAATTAAACTACAGAGTAAGGAAACATTATCTCTGATAGCAAACTGAATCTTTAAACAGTGTTTGCATTATATTGATATGAATAACCCAGCTCCACTAACTCAAAGTATTTTATAGTCTCTATAGAAAGAAGGGTTTGGACTTATTTTCCTGCCATAATACTGTGGTCTCCTCTGGGAAAGATATTATTATCAGTGAAGATGGTGTAGATTCTAAAAGATATTAAGCCATACTGACCAGGATCTTACAAATGAGTGTTTCTACTACCTCCCTATAGCATTCATTTTTTATAGTAGGGCTTTCTGTTTTAATAGATATTTACTTGATCCAAAACCACATATAAAATGAAAGTAAGTTTTGAGAAAAATTATATTCTGGCTGTTATTAAAGGAAACATTCACTACATTTAAAAGAATACAGTCCAATTTTTCAGTGCCTCCTAATTGCTTAGTGTTTGGCTCTCATTTGCTATAATTTAAGGCAAATTTTTCTCCTTCTAAAAACTGTGAAATACATCTGTATATATGCCTTTAAGGCATTTCATAATATGCTTTCATTTAATTTTTTATCTTGTATTTATAAATGAGAAATCATTGTATAATTTTGTTAACTTATCAAAGATTTAATTCCTTAAAGATATTTTTGAGACCACATTTTTCTTCCATCTCCTAGATGTAGTGGCCATTGCACTATAGATTAAGGCAGATCAGGTTAAGAAGATATTAAAATGTGTGCTTCACTAATTCACAAAATTTCCACCTTACTAAATGCTCTTCCTCCCTTGATTTAACTTAAGCAATTACGTAGCTACCTCACTCTCACTTAAATCCAGAAAAGCACCATACCCTGATCTGATTTTGGAGTTCAGACCTCAATTCTTCGCCTGAGCTTTGGCTTTTCCTCTTCTTCCTGATATACATACACACCATGACTTGTTCATAAAAGCTCTGCAGCAAAGTTGAATAATATGTAAATTTTATGTTGTAATGAATTAGGCCCTAAGATCTTTAAAGGTCAGACACCTGGTATAATACATCACATTTTTTAATATCAACTACAAAATAACTGTAATAAATTTTTCCAACACCACATCCTCACACACTGCTACCCACAAGGAAGCACCAAAGGAAATGTGTCATTTGTCAAAACATACAGAAAAACTGACATATGTACAAGTCACTTTAAAAGTAATGCTCAGATTAGAAATAGCTTTCCAAATGATATTTTGTGGTTAAACAAAGAAAAAATACACTAGTGCCTAACTGAAATCATCTCCTGGTATGTTTTATAAAAGGTTTAAAACAACTAATATTCTAAGATATGTGATAAAGTGGTTTTAATTAGTCACAGAGTAATGTATAATTTATAAAGAACGCTATTTGATTTTCTTTAAGAAAAAATTCAACAGGCATGGAAATTCAGCTCAGTATGGATGAGCGAGTGGGATATTACAAAAGGGTACAGTTCTCTGAGTTACAGACATTTGATAGTTGCTATTATTTCTTTTGTAAACTATTTGCAAGCTTCATTTACATGTCTCTATTATAGGTACATGCCTGTTAGCAAGAGAAGAAAAAAATTACCTACAAATAAAGCAGACAATAGGGATTTTTGCTTTAAAAATGCAGACCCACATTAATACAAGTTCTCATTATCATATACCACATGTACCTATTTCTTAATGGTATATTTTGTTAGCACACAGGTGAGATGGGCTGTAAGCAGAAATGTCCATTTCTAGAATTCTAGTGTTAATTCCTATGTCTCTGTTATGTTATTTTTAATGCCATTTAAGGTTGGTCTGTAAAATACACACTGTAAATCGTTATTTTATACACAATGTTTTCATTTGGAAATGAACTTCAGATAGGAATTGAAACTGTATTCAAGAAACAGTTGAATGTATTAGTTTAATATTTGTGTTTTAAAGTTGAATATGCTTAGGGAAAGACTGATAATTTAAACCCCAATTTCGCTTTCCCCAGTGTATTCAATAGTGATTTTGTCAGCATGTACATATGGCATCAGTCAGTAGTCACAAAGGAAAGTGGGATTATTGTCCAGATCATTAAGAGGCACCCCATGAACACAGCAATTGAAGCCAGTATACTTTTAGTATTTGAAAGTCCTGGAAAATTACCAAAATCTCACCCTCTTTAATACATATACATAAAGTCAGCGAAAATATTCACAACCTTTATAGCCAGGCCTAAAATGGGTTTTGTAAGCTAAGCACAATATGTTGGCATGAAATTCTCCCCCAACAAGCAGCTGGACACCTGTGTTCTTATACGCAATGAACCCACCACAGAAATTATTAGACAAACTGAAGGAAATGAAGAGACTGAGAATTTTTCAGTGTTTTAATTAATTTGCTCAAAATGGCCAAAGGACAAAGAAGCAATTCAAAGAAAGAATAACCAATGAAGGAAGGAAGTTTTTAGTAAATTAACCCCCCCAAAGAAAGTTTTAGATCAGAACATATAACAGCATAAGGAGGAGTAAAAAGAACACACTCAAAATTCCACCATTGGAGATACAAGTTTCTTCACCTTTCTGGAAGTAGTTTGGCAGGAGGAATCTGATAAGTACTGGGATGCATTGCATGACCCATTCTTTCTTTC
The DNA here is from genome assembly GCA_004027595.1 of Dinomys branickii. Taxonomy (NCBI): domain Eukaryota; kingdom Metazoa; phylum Chordata; class Mammalia; order Rodentia; family Dinomyidae; genus Dinomys; species Dinomys branickii. The sequence goes on from PVLD010010282.1 coordinate 25,341, forward strand.
AACAAGGTACACGGAGTGCATTACCTGCACCTCTCTCATGAGAGCTTGGCCTGCCTATCCCAGCTGCCCGTCTTCTGCAACAACTCATGTTGGTGCTCTTCATCCATCCTGGGGAATCAAACAGAAATCGGAACATGGTATGTATGCCACGTCATCCATCATCAAGAAGACAAACAAATCGCCAGCAGGCATATGGGAAAGAAATGATCAATGTCACTAATCACTGATCATCAGAGAAATGCACATGAAAACCACAATGAATTATCACCTCCCTTCAGTTAGAGTGGCTGTTATCAAAAAGACAAATGATGCCAAGGGCTGGCAAGTGTGTGGAGGAAAGAGCCCCCGTGCGCACTGTTGGTGAGTGTGTAAGTTATTGCAGCCATTACAGAACAGTATGGAGGCATCGCACAAGATTAAAAACAGATCTATTGTATGATCCAGCAATCCTGGTTATACATCCAGAGGAAATGAAATTGATGTGTCCAAGAGATATCTGCACTGCCGTGTTCATTGCAGCACTATGCACAATAGCCAAGATGAAAGAAACCAACCTACATGTCCATCAACCGATGAATGGGTAGACAATGGGGTGTACACACAATGGAATCCCACTCAGCCATAAAAAGGATGAAATCCCATTGTTTGTGGCAACGTAAGTGAACCTGGAAGGGCATTATGGAAAGTGAAATAATCCAGGCACAGAAGGATAAATACCGTGCGATCGCACTCACTGGTGGAATCTCAGGAAAGCTCATCTCATGAGAGCTGAGAATAGACAGATGCTTGGAAGAATAGATAGTAGGAAGGGATGGAGAGAGATGGTTCAACAAGCATAAAAATATAGTTACATAGGCTTATCAAGTTCTGGCATTCTATTGCACAAATGGTGTGACCATAGTTAACATTGTTAGAGTGTATATTTCAAAGTTGCTAGAAGAAATGACTTTGAAAGTTCTCATAACAAAGAAACTATAAATGTTTGAAGTGATAGGTATTCCTAATATGCTAATTTTATCACTACACGATCTATGCATGCCTCAAATCATCATACTATTCTCCCTAAATATGAGCAATCATTACTAGTCAATTAAAAAAATAAAATGTAATAATGTATATATAAATAAAATAAGAATATTTATTGGTTTTTGCAATAGAACATTCAACAAAAAGTTAGGATTGCAAATTTGCATTTACAACAATTTTGACATATGTGTACAGTATATACACAGAAGAACAGAACTACACTAATGTATCAGCAATAGTTATGGAGCAGGACTCAGCCAAGGCCTGCTTTTGTACATAAAGTTTTATTGAAAGACAGTTATGGCCATTCGTGTAGCTGCTTTAATGTTACAATAAAGTAGAGTAAGTGCAACAGAAATCGCATGGCCCGCAAAGCCTAAAACATTTACTACTGTTCTAGCATGGTAATCCAAGCACTCAAGAGACTGAGGCAGGAGGATCGCCATGAGTTCAAGGCCAGCCTGTGCTACATAGTGAGTTCAAGGTCAGCCTAAACTGCATAACAAGACCCTGTCTCAAAACTCCATAATGTTTGCAAGTTTTGGGTCTATGAATTTGGAGTAGAGAAGTTTTAATTTTCTCCTTACGTCTCTGTATTTACATATTCTCTACAAATGAAAACATGTGATGGTTATAGTCAGAAAAAAAAACACCAATAATTTTGCTCTTTTCCATTGTTCTAGGAATATATTATACAATGATGAATGTTACCATCAAATCCAGTTTGGTCCTGAGCCATGGTTAATGGCTTAAAATGGAGGCTACAAAATTACTATTTATGTCACAAGCATTTGTTGTTAGCGTTCACTGCATTTCAAGCAATGAGCCAACTGCCTTAAAACTATTAACTCACCCAACCCTCACAACTGTTCTATGAGAAGAGGTGTTTTGCCTCTTTTCAGAGATGAGGACACTTGGAGAATACAGAAGTAAATAACTCACCCCAGGTCACATGCTTATACCTTGGAGCCAGGGTTCAAATCTGAGCGGCTGAGAGCGAGAGAAGTGCTGTCAGACTCCATGTGACTAATTTTTCAACCATCTTCCTTCAAGGAAAACGTATTTTTTCTATGGTCAAAATAGTTCTCCAAAGTGCACAACCAAAGTTCAAAAATTTTTCCAGAGGCTGAAAGGGGTAAGACGTGAGCAGGAAGTGGGAAGAAGGGAGAGATGCAGACAGGTGAATTTCCCAGTTCAGACTGTATTAAAAAGCTCCATCATGAAGGAGTCTGGTGTGCGACATGGGCTCTTCAAAGAGAAAGAACCCATGAAGTGTGTGTGTACACACCGACACTGTGAGGACAGTCAAGTCTAAATCCTATGGGGTATCCCAGCTAGCTGGAGACAGAGGTAAAATCAGTTTGGAGACAAACTTCTTCCTTTCTCAGTGATCCTCTGTCTTCTTTACCTAAGTATTTCACCGGCTTGGGCAATGCCCACCACATTATACAGTGTGTTCTCCATTGATTGATAGACTCAATGTCTGCTAACTTAAATACTAATCCCATCTAAAAATACCTTCACAGTTAATATCTAGACTGGTGTTTAACCACACATTTGTGTGTCACAGCCTAGCCAAGTTTACAAACAAAATTAACTGTCACATGAAAATAAACAAATGAGAAGGAAAGAAGGACAAAAGGATTAAGGTAGACACCAACAACTGACTGTGGGATTCGGGAGAGGAGCACACACTCCTTATCCATCAAAGAGTTCACGCCCCGGTAGGAAAACTGGATAAGAGACAGAAAGGTCACAGTCGCAGTCAGGCATAGGCGGAGGCTCTGCACAGGTGTTGGGAAATCTCAGCACAGGTGTCAATAGATGGATGGACAACCTGGCTTCAGGGTTGAGTTTGGAGGAAAGGGGAAGCTTGGTCAAGGCGGACAGTGGCGAGAAGGACCGGGAAGCACATCAAGGAGTCTGGTCTCTAGCTCCTGGGCCTCTATTGCAGGCAGAAATGTGAAAGGCATTCCATGACCCTCAGTAACATCACATTATTTGGTGAACAGAAGCCCAGGGGATACCAGGTTGGGCAGAGGCAGCCTGGTGTAAGCGTTTATGGTGTGAGTCTAAAAATCTGTACCACTTTTGTACCTTTTGGGTTTTCTGCTCCAGGTGGTCCAGGGAACTGTACACATTGCACTTCTGCAGTGGTGGCGAACAGAGCCCAAAATGAAGGTCAAGGAAATATTTAAGTAACACCCATAGGTGTAACCTGATGGAAGGTAATGGAACACACACAGATATCAGACATACCTGCATTTCTTCAGATAACCAGAGAGCCATGTGTGGTTTATTAGGAATTTGTGTTGAGTTAATATTGCTATTACCTGGTGTGTACGCTGAGGACACTTCAGTGATACAGTACGTGCAGAGGCCTGCTTTGGTGGGCAGGTGCGTGATGTAGAACAAAGACAGAAGCCCTTGGAGACCTTTGGCCTTTGGACAACTACAGGCAAGTTGGTGCACATGGAATGTGGAGGTGTGTAGGGGTAAAAGTCAAGTGGGAATCACAGCTTCCCTGAGTTCATAGGCCATGTTAGACTGAGTATTTTTCAGATTGTTTTAAAAAGCTACAGAGATTCTGTTTTCTGTCTCTTTCCCATGCACTTTACTCTGTCCCTGCATCACAAACTTAACCTCTTTCTTGTGCATCCTTCCCCCAAGAGACAATGTTCACATTCACTGTGGACCAGTAATTACCAAACTGCTTACTTGGAAACACAAGTAGAATGTGAGCCCCGTCAAGGTACAGGTTTTGTTTTCTCTTGTTCACTCTTTTATCCCTTGTTCTTGACAGAGAGTAGGCAAAAAAACAAAGTGGAAGTCAGGTCAGTCTCCTTTTATTTTGGATGCTGGTAACAGTGCTTGTAAAGACTGCAGGAGAGCCAGGAAGATTGCTTTACGAAGCATCCTGCTCATGGTAAATGGCCAGCAAAGGTCAGTTGTTTATTTCTATAAAGAAAAATTAATTTCCAGGAAAGAAAATATTTAGTAACCACCATGTAAGGGCCAAATTATGAGGGGCCTCCATACCATATTGAGATACTTAAATTTTATCTGAAATCAGGGTGAAACTTTCAGAGAATTTTAAGCAAAAGAATAATACATGTCACATATTAAGGAGGCTTTCCCTGTAGCAGTTAGAAAAACAAGTAGGAGTGGGATTTTTTAAAAGTCAGAAGAATAGAAAGAAGATGGAAGATTGGAAAGATCTTTGAAAAGGAAAATTGGCAGAAGCAGTCAAGCAATTCAAGAAAAAAAGAATGAAATGAAGTAAAAGAAAATGCAGTATGAGTATATAAGGCTTAACAGAAAATTTCTTAGCAGCGTGCTTATAAATATTTTCCAAGAAAGTTTCTTTTTTCTCTGAAGGTCTTTAAGAATAAATTGAAATAAACACAATTAAGATATATATATATAAAACACCAGATTTCCAAGATGATTACAATTATTATGTATCACAAAATATACATATGCATATTAAATATATAAACAAATTTTAAAACATGGAACTATCTTTGTTTGGTAGCCAAAGGCTTAGGCTTGACCCTAAGCTGATCTACTCTTTTTTTTGTACCAGGAATCGAACTGAGGACCTTGTGCTTGCCAGGCAGGTGCTGTGCCGCTGATCCACATCCCTGCCCTAGTCGATCTCCTCTTGATGCTATAATTTCAACTGAAAACCAAGAAGCAGGCACAACAGTGTATAGAAACAATGTATAGTTTTTGTAAGGGTTTAACCATATACACATTTTTCTTTATATCTTCTTACATTGTTTTCATTTACTTACAGAACTTTTCCCATTCGCCTTTAAACATACCATCATTCTCTGCCCGTGATTCTTTTCCAATCATGTTCTCATTATGTCCCATCACTTTATGACAATGACATTGCTGCCTAGTGACTTCATTACTGTAAAGAAACAATATGAGCTTACAGCTGAAAAAAGTATAATTAAAAACATAAATTATGGCTGCTGTCAAGACAACAGACATTAACATTGAAACTTAGAACATAATGCAGAATAGGTTAGGTTTATGCTACCTGAAATCATTGTGAACCTTGAATGTTTTCTCTACAAATAATCCACCCAAAGTTATTTCATCTTTTTAAACAAAGAAAACAGAATGAATCACCCTATACTGCCTCTTTTCTAGGTCTTTTCTTCCACTGAGACATGCCACGCTGACACCAAAAGGTGTTAGGAGGATATATTAAAGGCCACGGAGAGATTTTAGTATAAAGTAAATGGGATTTTAAAAGCAACAAAGTTATGAATATATGCACTAGCAAAAATCTTGAATCTTGTACAGAGTCCAAAGAAACTTATCCAACCTCTAAAAACTATGATGGTTCAACTGCCATCTGCTAAGTAAAATCACAGCCATATCAATTCTTTAATTGGGTACAATTTAGTCCTGGAAATCTTTTCCAGATATATTTCTGCCTGGAATGATGGGCCTCACACATAAAGGACCAAGTACAAATAGAATGTGCCTGGCCATTACATTCGGGGTGCTGCAGTGGAAATCTATGATTAATTTTGTGCAGCTAGAATAGATGAGCTCCACAATTACCACCCACATAGGGGTTTCCACATCTACAGCAACACATACACACACACACACACACACACACCCTGAGGACACTGACATTCTAAAATAACAGTGCTTTCCAAAACTTTGGTTTCCTTTTGGGTATGTACTGTACTTATATAACTATGTAAACGTAGGCATCTATGGTTTCTAGATTCTTAAATGTTTTGTTTGTGTATTTGTATCAATACATACGAATGGGTATGTACATAGAGAACTACTATAGGGTAATTGTTTTGCTTCAGGTCTAATACAAGAAAACACAAGGTAATATATTTTTTCAAAACTAGTTTCCATTCTTTTAAACTCTGCTACATAGTTCATAATTACTGAAGATTTTTGCAAAAAGAAACTAAGAGGATTAGCCCTACCAAATGCAAAGAAATACTTCCCTCATGTTGAATAGCAAATTATTTATTCCTATATTCCATTATTTCACCACGGAGGAATCTGCATATGTGATAAACAAGTAGACTCTTTGAAGAATGATTTGTCATGTTTACCAAAATGTGAGGTCTAATTTCTGTTAAAATATTTTTCAATATTTTTAATGAATTTTAATAAAGGTTTATCAGGCACTTGTTATGGTGCAGAACTTTTATTAAATTCTGTGATCCATAAAACGTTTTTTTGAATGACACATAGTTTAGTTTTTCATTTAGAGGCTATAAAAGTGTTCACAAAAGTTATGTTGAAAAAAAGTGATTGAAAGTGCTAAAACACTGTACAGAATATAAAATCCTTTCATAGACTTTTTATGACACATGAAACATGAGTCTTAAAGGTTTAATGTTACTGACTTTTATACAAGGCTTTTTAATTCTTGATTCCAGTTATGGTTCTGCAAATGAACTGTGACATTAAAAGGAATCAGGCTGGAACTGCCTGGGCTCACTTTCTAGATGAGCTCCGACTGGCCGTGAGAGCTGTGCCCGAGGACCCACCCCGCCCACAGCTGATTATCACTCACTTGCTTCTCTGACTAGAGGAATAAGCCTGCTGGAGATCCCCTCCTACTGCAACTCAGTATTAATGCTGGGGAGGGCAACAGGTTACCATTAGCAAGTATGAAGTGCGAAGGATTACTATGCCTTCATTCTTGTTTCTTTAATGCTGTACACCACTTACTGGTATAATTGCAATGTTGTCTTGGTGAACTACAGAGCCAATATTGTTGTCTGTCCCATTAAATCATGGATAGAAACTCACATTGCCTGTACTTTTAGGAACCTTAAGTTAATGCATTCACCAGAATCCTGTACAGAAGACACATTCATTATTTTAATTTAAAACATTAGGTTAAACAAATTTACGTTTTTGAAAGTTAAAGCAGTTGCAAACTTCCATTTCTTCTGGATCACCATCATTTTCCAAGATTATCTGAAAATGTTTTGATAGCCTCAGTAGTGGTTTGTGTTAAGAGGAAAATAGAGCAATATGTGATGAATTAGATCAATACAAGAAGTCAATACGGGTAATTCAGATTAGATTCCAGACTATAATATGCTCAGCTAAAAATACATTGAGTAATGCTTCAGTGCTACACACTTCTGGGTGTAGACACTCTTCTTGCTAGCTACTCTCCAAAAGGAACCGCACAAAGGCCAATTTACATCTGTGGCTAGCGTACTATGAAAACTGTTTGGAAAAGATTGAGTTTATAGAACAGAATGAAAAAAGCAGTGTACTGAAAGAGTCTATACCATTCACACTTATGATGGTAATATTGGCTCTGTAGTTCACTAAGACATTATTCAATTATAGCAGTAAGTGGTGTATAACATTAAGTAAACAAAGATGAAGGAACAGCGATTCTTCACACTTCAGCTATACTGATAGATATCTATGTGCCCTCCCTAACATTAATCACCAGTGGTATACTCCAAAAGGCTGAAATGAAATATCTGTGCCATGTATGGTATTCATAGTTCATCTGTTTATTTTAATAAAGAATCCCTTTCTTATTTCAAAATTATTTTAGTATGAAAATGGTTAGACATTGGACTTCACAGAATGAGTCATAATTTAATATCCTGTATGTAACCAAAACATGACCAAATATAGTAAAAATGTCTACTTCCTTATAATCTGTGAGTTTCTAATATGAAGCATGTGATTCTAATTCAGCAAAAGTTATAAAATAATTTCTCTCTATATATCTTAGCTCTAGATATTTTAAACTAAAAGCTCACAAATTTTACTTTTAGTATACTTCAGAAATTATTGAAAGACATATTTTTGATACATTACCATGCAGTACATTAAAGACTTATATTTTCATTAACTTACATGATTTTATGTATTCTCCATTTGTAGCTTAGTTTATTATATGCACTGTCTGTAAGACATTAAAACTGCATTTCAGCCTGAATAGTCTATGTTAGGACTACTCATTAAGACAGATTTGCTGTTCTCTTATGTATGCTAAATTAATAAACTTTTACTAAATTGCCAAGTGATTTCTGTACTATATGATCTCTGAATATTACTTCCCTCTCTATTACCCAGGAGATGAAAAATAACAAAATTCAGAATACTTAGTCCACTAAAGCCAAGAGCTAAAAGGAAAAATCCCTGCTAACATTCAAGAAACTATGAGAAAGCTGTCCACAGGGACAGCTAAAGTCTGTGGATGGAAATCCAAGTGAGCTAAGGGTTGTAGAGGGAGAGTCCTTATGAGCTTAAGCAATATTTTAAAGATGTTTAAAACCATCAGAAATAGCTATTTTAGAAAGGAGAAAAAAGTGAAAGTATTGAAATATCTAATTTTTTTCAAAAATGAACTGCTTCCAAACAGATATTCTCTAAAGATCATATTTTAATATTTTAGTATGTATTCCATATTTTTCTTCAAGAGTTTTACATGTGTGCTGCTTGCTCTGCTGCTGAGTTTTAAATTTAGAAGGAGTATGACATTTCTAGGAAGATGTTTGTTAGTTGGAGTTGTGAGGTGTCATTACTGCCATTACCTCATCTAACATTGAAGAACCACAAAATAGAAGAACCCAGATTCGTTAGGTCATTGCATGGAGAAGAGGTGTTCAAAAGAGTCACCTACCCTACTTCAGAATTTGTATGAAGGGGAAATAAACCTGTAGTGCTAAGAAGTCACTAATATTTTGGGATTTCTTGTTGCCGAAAAAAACTCTAGCCTATCTTGACAGTATGCTTTTGTATAACTTAGATAACTTAGTGCCACCCTCAAGTCCTCCAACTCACACACCACATAAGTCCATATGTATATTTAGCCTTCTGCAATTACTATTTCAGATTCAACTATCACATTGCTATCATAATAGTCATAGCTATTGTGATGATTTCCTACTTGGGATTCCTGCTTTCACACTTCTGCTGCATTCCACCACTCTCAATGCGGACTGTACTGCAAAACTAACTGCTCAAAAGCATTCCACAGCATAACTGTCCCTCACATTTCTTCCAACACCTCCCTCAGTGCCTCACCACAGAAAATTCCTCATCATTTCCTGACCAGCCCAGGACTTTTGCACCTCTTTGCCCAGTGTCCACTGCTGCCTCTGACCTGATGGCCTGCTTCCCTTTCTCTCTCTTAGCTTGGCAAATTCCTGTGATAAAGCACTTCCTGGCACAACCTTTCTGCTCATGCTCTGCAAATAGCTCTGCTATAGTAATAGTGATAATTAATATTTATTGAAGCACTTTTTATACATATTGTTGCATTTAATTCTCGCAAAAGTCTATGAGATAGCTACTGTTATGATGCTTATTTTATAAGGAGGAAATTAAGTCTTGAGCTGAGCAGCAGACCAACTTAATACACAGCTAGTAGATGGCCAAACCAGCTACCGTACTTCTGGTAACCCAACATTTTGGTTCCAGATTTGTGCATCTAACCACAGCTTTCCATTGCTGTGGCAAAATACCTGAGAAAATCAATTTAAAGGAGAAAAGATTGACTTGGGTCACAGTTTGGGGAGTTTTGGTGCATGGTTGGCTGTCTCCATTGCTATGAGCCAGTGGTAAGGCAGAACATCACGGCAGAGACAGCATGGCAGACCACCCCATGGCAAACAGGAAGGCAGGAAAAGGAGAGAAGGAGACAAGCAAAAGGAGGGAGAGGGCAAGGGAGAGAGGGAGAGAGGGAAACAAAGTCCATATGTATATTTAGCCTTCTGGAATTACTATTTCAGATTCAACTATTATGTTGCTATCATAATACTCCTAGCTATTGGAATGATTTCCCACTTGGGAAACTACGAGGGAGGAGGAGCAGCTGGGTACAAGATAGAGCCCAATCCCAGGGCGCTTTCCCAAGGACCCACTCTCTTCAACTAGGTATCCCCTCAGAAATTCCATTCCCTCCCAATAGCACATCAAATTGTAAACCCACCAACGGGTTAATCAATTAATGAGCTCAGAGACGTGATCCAGGCACTTCACAAAAGGCCCACCTCTGAACATTGCTTTATTAGGTACAAAACCTTTAACACATGAAGGGCACATTGTGAGGGCACATTTCAAGTCTAAATCCTATCAACCACGCTGTTTCTTGATTCACTCAGGTTGAGAATTCCTCGGCCGGGATGTGTATGGAGGTGCACACCTGTAATCCCAGAACTGGAAAGGTCGAGGCAGGAGGATGGCTGCAAGTTCGAGGCCAGCCTGGACTATATAGTGAGCTCAAAGCCAACCTGAACTACATAGTGAGATCTTGTCTTGAAAAGATCAAACTAAAAACAAAAAAAACCAATTTCCTTTGCCAGTACCATGCCTTCTCCTGCAGCCTCTTTTCCTGCTTCGGCCCTGGTACTCTTTGTAACCTAGCCGTATTAGGCACACATGTCTAGCACATTACTTCCTCACCATGAAAACCCCTATCTTATCAGTCCAGTCCACTTTTCCTTGCACTTCATGTATCAGCCCTGGGGTCCCCTGTCCTTAATCCCCCTCACTGAATGAGCACCTTCCTCATAGCCCCTGCATGCATTTCTACTGTAGCACAACCTGCTCTGCACCTCAACCACAAGTGCTTCTCTCCCTCATGATCAAAGAGTTCTTTGAGAGCCAACATTGCTCTTCATCTCAATTCCTAGCACCTACCTAAGTGTCTGCCACATTTGTGTGAATTAGTGAATGAATGCGTGAATGAGTGATGCTGTTACTTATATTTTACCATTGCTAAAAAGTTGGTCTTCCAAACTGTTAACTTTTTATTTTTGAATGAAGAATGGTTTTGTCCCTTCTTAACTTCTTAATCAAAGATTCAATTTGTGAGTTATATGATCCCATTCAATATTACATTTCTTAATTCATTATTTATTTCACTCATATATGAATGAGCAGATATATATTATAGAAAATTAAAGCCCCAAAGTAAGAATTAAAATGATATTTTCCCCTAAACTTTTTATTTCAAAACTTACAACCTAAATCTTAGAGGATGTAGCTCACTGGTAGAGCTTTACCTACCATAGGCGAGGTCCTGGGGTCAGTCCCCAACACCACAAAAGAAAAAAACCTTAAATCTTAAAACCAAAATTTCCAGTCTCCTTGTAGCTTTCTAAAGAGTTCAATAGTCACCTGAAAAAAACAGTAAGAAGAAGAAGAAGCACTGAGTTATTATATGTGACAGTCTGTTTTGGTGTCCCTTGTTAAGTAGCTCATATATTCCTCAAAACCTTAAAAAATTGATATTATTATTATTATTCCCATGTTATAGAAAAGGAATTGAAGAACTTGGAGATTAAATAACTCACTTGTGGTCACACAGCTAGTGAAAACAAGACACGAAAACTACTTTCAAGCTCAGTTGTCTCATTAGAGTATTTTAAAGGAGGATAGTGTTGTACATGTTGGTGTTACACTTCCAACAAGCTAATAAAAATGAGGAAAACAGAATAGTTCATGGTTAGGACAAGGGTCACCAATCCTCAGGCTGCAAACCAGTACCATTCTGTGGCCCGTTAGGACCCAAGCCACAAGGCAGGCGGTGAGCTGCTGGCATCCGAGCTAATGTTGGTCTGTATTTACAGCCACACCCATGCCTCCAATTACTACCTGACTTTGGCCTCCTTTCAGATGGTTGCAACACTGGATTCCCATAGGAGCATGAACCCTGCCCTGAGCTGGGCATGTCAGGGACCTAGGCTTCAAGCTCCTTACAAGAATCTAATGTAACAGTAATAGAAATAAAGTGCACACTAAATGTAATGTACTTGAATTATCAAAGCTACCCCTCCTTTCTGTCCAGGGAAAAATTGTCACGCAAAAGAGGGCCCTGGTGCCGAGATGGGGGGCCACTGATTTAGGGTATGCAAGAACTGTGGTGAGATAGGAGTTCTCACATACTGCGTCTGATCCTGATTGTAAATACTTACGATGCCTCGGTGAACTGTAGACCACTCAACAAACATCCCCCGCCTCAGTACGCGTGTGGAAAAAGACTTTTTACCTCTGTCCTAATTTATGCTGCTGATGCCCTTGAGCTTGTATATATACAGGCTCAGAAGGACAATCGATTTTATTATTTTGTGATCACTTACAAATATGGTGATTTGCTGATCACACATTATATATAAATACTGCTTCTAATCCTGTCTTCAAAAAGCCTATATCTAGCAAGGAAATAAATATAGAATGTAAGATAGAAAAAAGGTACATGCCATAAAAAAATACGGGTAATTGCTAAGTGGAGCCAGACAAGGAAGACAGTATTTCTCCTTTGTGAAATAAGTAGAATTTGAGTTAAGTTGGAACTGGAAGAATAAGGAAAATTTGAACAAGTGATGGTAAGGGCGATGTAAACCCGACCAAGGGCGAGAGGATGAGGTTACACTGGGCCACTCCGAGAACAGATGGGCTGGCGAACGGAGCCTGAGGGGAGGGGAGGACCGGAAGCGAGAGGAGGCATCCTCCGAGACTTACTCCACAAGGTGCTTGGATAGCAAAGCAAGAAGTTAAATGAAATTCTTTAGGAATTGAGAAATTCATGCAGATCTTAGGAAAATATTTTTGGTGGATCCACAACTGGTGGTCAACTTCTAACCCCCAGCTGAACTGAGTAAGAGCGGTGCTGGGGGTGGGAGGCCCACCTGGGGATTGTTGCCAGCAGCATAAGAGGCAGAACTGGAGAGGAAGGAAGGCTCTTGGGAACTGGAAAGGGCTGTTGGGAGCTGGTAGAAGCTGTAAGGAGCTGTTGGTTCTGTTGCAGGAGCTCGTCATGCTGGCTTTCCTGATGAACTCGGCTGTTTTCATCCTTCATGGAGCTCTGGACCTTGTTGTGGCTGAGAATGGCTTGGGTTCCCTTTGGGGGAGCTCTGGTTCTCACTCTGGCATCTCTTCCTGGCTCTAGAGGGGAAGAAGATGCATAGCTCAGTCTCCTGGGGAAGCTTGTCACATTGGCTTTCCTGATGAGAACTCAGCTCTCCGGATCGTCAGGGGAGCTCGGAACCTCACTGTTGCTGAGGATGGCTGTGGTACCTTTCAGGAGAGCTCTGGTTCTTACTTGGCATATTGCTTCCTGGCTCCCATGCAGATCCCTCAGCCTGCTAGCACAGATACTTCGTCTCACTGGCACGGACTTACTAGAATCCACCACTGCTCTTTGGGCCTTCCCAGCACAGATCCATGAAACAGGCCTTCATGAGATATTGTTATGGGCTCTAGGTCTTCAGCTGGACTCATGTAAGACATTATCATGGAATCCAGGCCCTCAGTTAGATTCTTTGGTCCTCAGTGTGTGGAGAGACTTCCTGCACTCTCTTGTATATCATTCTTTGGGTGATTATTACAATTTTATAAAATATATGCCCTGTATTATATTGTTTCCCTTGCAAAATAACCCCCAAACAATAATAATATTTTTCTTAAAAATATCTAATAGAAGGGAAAAGAAAGAAACCAGAGACTAGAAATTATGGGACCACTTCAAAACTTCAAAATGATAAATAATAATGACATAAAGGAATGGGAGAAAGGAACAAATTCAGAAGATTTTATGAGAATAGGAGCACTAGGACTTGCAACAAATTGTGCGTTGGGAGAGAACTCTCAAGGTTTCAAGTCTTGGGACTATTCATGGCATCATCCAAACTAGAAAACACAGCAGCAGACTAAAACTCAGAGTGAAGGATGACCTTGGTCTCCGGAAGTGTCATGTTCTGTGGGGCAAGGACTGCCGAGTGGAGACACTAAATCATCAGGATGGAACTTCAGGAGCGAGCCCATGCCGGGCGCCCCACTGATAGATCACCGCAAAGGAGAGGGTGTTTTGCAACCATAAGATCTGAATGGTTTCCCAGAAGGGAAAAATGGTTGATGGAATACAAATATTAAGGAGTTTCCAGAAAAATCACAAGTGGGGAAGAAAACACACCTAAGAAAATAAGTCAAGTTATGGAAAACAAGAAAAAAATATCAACTTTAATAAAAACAATCTCAGAGAATAACAAGACGAGAGTGGTGTGAGGTTTGCACTAGAAGGGACACACATACTACACATAATCTAGGGCTGCTCTGGTTAGACATGTGACATGTGATCACCTTCACATAAATGAACAAGTCATAGGTGAGTTTTTCAGGAGGTTTTTTGACTCAATAAAAATGAAATAAGAAAAAGAAAGCAAAATAAGAATGATGCATCATGTAAGAGCCTGTTGTGCAGACCCTCTTAAAGTGTTCCTGCCCCTGGAAGAAGGCAACGGTATGGAAACAAGGGGGAAAATTACATAAAACCTGGGACACTGGTGTAAACTACAGTATTTAGAAAAGAAGAAGATAAAATAAAATTAATTTCTTTTTCAGGCTGGAATTTTTTGAGCGATTATGCTACATAAAGCTGCAGATGATACAAATTAGAATAAAAATGGCCCCTGCCCTCAGAGAGAACTCAGAATCTAATTAGAGAAAGAATGTGTTTATATGCCAGGCATGGTATTGCGCACTGGTAATTCCTGCACTCAGGAGGCTGAGGCAGGAGGATTGCCCTGAGTTGGAGGCCAGCCTGAGCTATGTAGTGAGTTCTAGGCCAGCCTGCACTACAAACTGAGACCTTGTCTCAAAAAAAAAAAAAAAGAATATGTTTATAGGGCTGGATGTATCTGAGGGGTAGATTGTTTATCTAGCATGTGCAAGGCAGGCAGTTCTGTCCTAGCATAAAATAAAAGGAACATGTTTATACTTAGAAATATAACAAGATCTTAAGTAGTATTCAGAAACTTTGAACTGGCAGAGAAAATGAGTCAAAGAGAAAAAAACTTTTATCCAAGACATGTTAAAAAGTGCATTTGAGAGGAAGATGTCAGCACCTCCCTTTCAAGGAGTAAAGAGTAACTTAAGACAGAGATAGGACACAAAGGAAATTTAAAGGATATACATGCCACGTTAGATTGAGTTAACATGTCCTCGTATTTTCACCACTAACAGGAAAAAACAATAGCATAAGGACCTCCTGTCATGAGAGCACCTGGTATCTGTGACGTAGGAGCTAATTAATTAATTGAACATTAGGTGGTATAGAACCACTAAACCTGACGTGTGACTCAGGAATGTCAAACTCATACTTGGGGGAAATGAAGGAAGGGGAAGAAAAAGACTGAGAAAGGAAGGAACGAATGGAAACAAAGCTTCTGTATAGAAGGAGGGGAGGAGAGGGTGGAGGGAAGGTAGGGGAGGGAAAAAAGACTCCAGTTATACGCTACACAGCACAAACTGCATCCTATGATGGATGCAATCACTCTGCATACCTAAAATGTACCAATACACTTAATTAATTAAGAATAAAATAAAAAGGAAGTTTCTGTTCAGAAAAAAATCACTATATGTAGAGTCTTCTACAAATGATGCCAACAGCCCGTAAGCTAGCAGTGACTGGTCAGAGCACACAACTGACTAGGTCTGAGAATAAATCAGTGGGGCTCGTATATCCACTGGAGGTAAAAACTAATAACCCCTCAACTACGAGGGGTCTCACAGGGGGAAGATGGTGATATTAAATTGAATTGAGTTAGCAAAAATGCTTCCAAAGTTTTACCTCAGCAGAGAGTGAATGAATAAATGGTTGGGAAATACATCTGGGATGCAAAGCAGCAATGCAAATAACAATCTATATTTTATAATTAAAGCTTAGCTAAACTATCATTTGGTCACAATGATAATTTTTTATACAACTATAAATACCAACAGGGGATTTGTAGAGAAAAATTGCCTTGCAGCGTTTTTGAAAAAAATTAATGCATATTCAATATTGATCTTGATTTGTGCATGTTAAACTATGCCTTCTCAAGTAAAATATTCTTGAAGAAGTCAATAGCATGCCATAATTTCATATGACACTAATAAAATAACGCAAATGACAATTCATTTTTGTTTACTTGTCTATGACTTAATGGATGGATAAATTTTGTTAAAAGAGGAAGCAAAAACTTGGTGCATAGTAGGCATATTTATAAAACAATTGTGATTGATTTTTTCTGGTCACTTTCCTAAGAGAGAAGCAATCAATCTCTTGGAATTCTTTCCAGAAAAGTGTTTTTATAGCCGTTGATATATGTTATGAATTTCAGAGAACCGTAGTCACATATATTATGGACTTTGTTTCTTTCCCTAAGATATAATAAAGTACTGGTGTTGCAAATAAAGTCCAAAGAAGCTAAAACTATGCAAAACACTCCAATTATAATGACTTTATGTGTAACTCAACTAATTCTACTTAGTCAAAATTGCTGAAATTAGTAACCCTAAAGCTGTTTTCTTGTACTCAAGGGACGCTATTAAAGGGGGAAAAATAACTGAACAGTGAGATAGCCAAGTGAAGTCTTATTTTCAAGGAAAAAATACAGAGCAAATAAGAACTAATTTCTATCTAATCCAATTTTGCTATTCATTCATTATGAGGATGAGATGAATTAAGAACTTAAATTTGCTCAATACAACAATGAGATTTGCAGTAATTGGTTTGCAGGAGAAAATACAACACTGTCGTAAGAAAATAAATCTGAAACTGATTCTCTTTGGTGTTGCTTACTTCCTAATCATTCAAATTCTCAGATACATTACCCTTTTCAAGATGCTAACAATCCATGTAAGCTGTAGTCAAAACATTAAAGTAACAGTTGAGATGCCACTTGAACTTGGAAACTCACACCCCAAGTGTGGACAAGTAGCATTCTCCTCTCAGGACCACACGGTCTAGAGAAAACAGTGTTTGCTCACTGTGTGGGTTTGAGCATCCTATATATGGAGCTGAAGTGTTAAGGATAGTTACCAAAAAGCAGTGAGAATTGGTTCATGTCTGTAGCAATAGGAGTTAAAAACAAAAGATTTAGCCCTCTCTTGGTCTATTGGCATCTTTTTGATAGGAAAATCCATGTCAGAAAATTAGTCATCCAAATTAAGAAAGCTTGTCCTCACCACATAAAGAATTTACCTCAAAATAGACCATAGATCTAAATAGGAAAACTAAAACTATAAAATTTCTAAAGGAAAATTTAAGAAAAAATCTGTAACTTTGGGTCAGGCACATTTTTTAGATTTGACACCAAAAGCATGATTGGTAAAAGGTAAAAACTGACAAATTGAACTTTATCAAAGTTGAAATCTGTTCTTTGAAAGACACTGTTCACAGAAGGAAAAAGACAAATCAAATATTGCAAAGAATACCTTTGGCAAAGAACTTATGCCTAGATATAAAGAATTGTTAAATCAATAATAAAAACTACCAAGTTTTAAAATGGGCAAAGATTTAAACTAACTCACCAGAAAGATATATTGATGACAAATACACTCAGGAAAAGATGCTAAACATATTAGTCACTAGGAAACACAAACTAAAACCAGAGTGATCTACTGCTACATACTTACTAGAATGACTAAAATTTAAAGACTGGCCATACCGAGTGTCAACAAGCACACATAGCGGCTGGGACTTTCACACACCACTGGTAGGAAAGTAAACTGGTAGTATCACTTCAGAAAACAGTTTCACAGTTTCTTAAAATGTTACATAGACATCTGCTGTGTAACCCAACCACTGTATTTCTATATATAAAAAGGAAAGCTTATGTCTATACAAAAGCTTGCATGTGAGCGCTCCTTGCCACTGTATTAGGGATAGCCAAATCTCAAAATAACACAAATCTAATACAACACTGATAAGCAACAAACAATATTCTTTAGAAAAACATGGATAAATCTCAGAAATATTGTTGAAGCCAGATCAAAAAAAGGAGCATCTACTATATGATCTCTTTTCTGTAACTCCAGAAAGTGCAACAAAACTAATCTAAAAATGAAGATCAGTGGTTGCCCGATGGGTCAGAGAAGAATAGGACAGTAAGAGAAGAATAATGAGGACTTATGAACAAGAACCCAGAAATGGCTCCTTAACACATTCAGAATCTTTAGATTTAATTTAATTTACTTTTTTAAGACAAGGTCTCTCTATGTAGGCCAGGCTGGACTTGAACTCATGATCCTCCTGCCTCACTCTCCCAAGTGCTAGAATTACAGGCACGGCTGCCATATCCAGGATGCTTAGCATGTTGGTTGTAGTGATGGTTTCATGGCCCAAAAATATTTTCAAATAGTATAGTTTAAGTAATAGTAGAATATTGTCATTAGAATACTTCAGTAAAGTATATTTCTAAAACTGAAGATTTCATGTCTTTTTTGCTTCACTGCAATCTTCTAGGTTCAGGAAGATACAAGTAAAACAACTCTCTTGATCAGTATCTATTTAGTCCAGTCTGTTCATGGAATCTGAGTTAATAACATCTCACCTTCAAACTTCTTTGAGAGTGTGGCCCTCCCATGAGTGACCCCACTTTGGCAAGTGAGTTACACAGTTTTTCTTTGTGTATCTAGGGAACTCAACAGGCTCTTAAAGCTAATCTTTACTGTGTGTGCCAAGCATACTCTGAATGCTTGATATGTAATATTTCCTTTAACATTCAAAATAATGTTATGAAGAAGAAATTATTATTCTCATTTTTTAATACAGGAAATTGGTATTATGAGGGTTAAATAAACTGAGCAAGGTCTAATAGAATTAGTCCTAGTGACAGGAATTGAACCCAAGCAGACACTGGAGTACATGTGCTGAAATACTCTGCTGCATTGCTTCAATGGAGTACAAGAATGAGGGGCTGCGGGGGGATTTAGTTGTTACTGGGAAACACAAAAAATAGGGATATTAATTTCCTAAGGTGGTTCTTGTAGTCAAGGTTTCAGGGGGACAATTTAATACAGGACACATAATTTGTAGTTATTTTATAATAGTCATCCAAAGAGTCAAATACAAAGCGCAGAAAATCTGTCCACACACTGAAGACCCAAAGAATCCAGCTGAGGGCCTAGATCCCACGGCAATGTTCTGGGGACCCATAACAATGTTCCCCATGAGACCAACTGGAGGCCAAGAGCCCACAGCAATGTCTCATGCAGGCTTATTCCAAGGATCTGCACTAAGAAGGCCCAAAGGTCAGTGGTGGAAGCTAGAAAGTCAGTGCCAGCAGGATGAAGGATCTGTGCCAGGAGGCTGAGGGGTCTGCACTGGAGCCGGGAAGTGACGCTCAAAATAAAACCAGAGCTCCCCAAGGAAGTAGCACAGCCATCCTCAGCAAAAACGAAGTCCCAAGCTCCTCCAACAATGACAACAGATGAGTTCTAATCAGGAAAGCTAGCGTGACAAGCTTCTCCAGGAGACTGAACAGTGCATCATCTTCATCTGAGAGCCAGGAAGCCACACTCAGAGTGAGGACCAGAGCTCCCCTAAAGTGAACTGCAACCCTTCTCAGGGACAAGGTCCTAAGCTCCTCTGATGATGGGAATGGCCAAGTTCATCAGGAAAGCCAGCATGACAAGCCCCTCCAGGAGAACCAATAGCTCCCTAATAGCACCTAAACTTCTTCCTCTCAGTTCTGCCTCTTAGGCTGCCAGCAACAATCCTCAGGTGGGACCCCCACATTCAGCACCATGCTAACTCAGTTCAACTGGCTGTTACAAGTTGACCATCAGTTGTCAATCCATCACCGTTGTCATATAAAACATAAAAACTGGCTAGGATAATACCGTAGACATGTATTGCCTCCAAGTTCTAGAAGCTAGAAGTCCAAAATGAAGGAGTTAGTAGAGCCACTCTCTAACTGGGGGTTCCATGGGATAGTCCTTCCTGCTCTCCTACCCCCTGCTCTTTGCTGGCAGACCTCAGCATGCCCCCATGTGTACGTCGCTCACTCCAGCCACATGGTCATCTTCTCCTGTGTCTCTGCACATCATATTCTCTATGGAATGTCTCTTTCTACTTCCAAATTTCTTTTTTTTTATTGCAAGAAACCTAGACTCCACTCTAAAAATTACCTCATTTTAACTTGATTACCTCTACAAAGACCCTATGTCCAAAAGAGGTCATATTCTGAGTTAGGGCATTAGGACTTCATCATTTCTATTTGGAAGGTCTTAATCCCACCCATATCAAGAAATAACAAGTAGTAGATCTGAAGAATGTGGAAAACTGTGAGCTCTACCTTTATAACAGTGAACAAATTCTTGATCTTTAACATCATTCTAATCCATTGTATACCCATAAAACTGTAAGAATGTGTTTGTAAGCAATCAGTTGTCTTGGAATCCTTCAGAAAAAACTGCTTCTTTTGGTATTTGTGTTTTTTCTGTTGTTGAGAGGATTGTCTGACTTATTTTGCATGTCTGTATATGGGTTCATATATTTGCACTTCGAAGATATCAATGGATAAAGAAATAACCACTGTTGAGACCATGTCACCTTGTCTATAGATTAGTTGTGATTGTACTATTTTTTATGCTAATTGGTGTCTGTTTGTTAATATGTTTTTGTACTTTTATTTTTTTAAATAAAAAAAAGAAAAAACTGCTTCATATGCCTCTTTCCTTAATCAAATAAAAGCCATAGTTTTCTGTATCATTTTCAGATTTTCACAAATGATAAGCTCACTACTTGGACATAGAGTAACTTCAGTCTTTTGTTCACTCTGTGAATACTAATTGGGTCCTTTACCATAAGGCAGGAACATTGCTGGCTACTGGGGAAGACTTAAAATATCACGGTCCGCAGAAAGGCTGCGGAGCTCACCAGATACAGTGGTGTGACGGTTTCCTAGGGGCTTGCATGGAGTGCTACTGGGCCCAGGAAGAAAAATACTCCCCCAAAAGGGAGTGATGATCTCGCCAGGCCACACTTTTGAAAGGGCATTTCGATGTTCAAAGTCAGCATATTCCAAGTGGAGTGCTCGTTTCTCCCCAACAGCTGTCCCACCAGCTGTCATCCCCTTGCTGGTGGGAAACAGCTCTCTTTCCCCCCTTGCTCAGAGTCATTCTTCCCTCTTCCCCTTCTCTCACACCTCTCTCCAACCCATTGAGAAAGGCTGTTCTCTCTACCTTCAAAACCGACCCACAGTCTGGGGGACTTCTCCTCACCTTCACTCACCAGATACCGCCCTCTCTCACCTAGAGTAGACCCCGATCATGACTTGCTATTTCAAATTTTGTCGCCCTGTGAAGTCCACATTGAACAAAGCATCTGGCATTACCATTTTAAGGTATTAGGTCATCGTAGTCCTCCGTGATGGCTTCTCTTTCCCTCATACTGGACACCACTGTCTTTAAGCCCCTCAGTGTTCCTCATCCCCTGCAGTGACACCATCATTGCACAGATGCCTCTACCCTGCTCGCTGCCCTGCATCACACTGGCTCCTTGCTGCTCCTAGAATGGGAGATGAATAGCCCCACATTAGGGTCTTTTCACTGGGTGTCCCACTTACTGATACATTTTTCCCTCCACATATACACATGGCTATTTCCTTTATTTAAGAGTAGGAAATGTTTACTAGAGAATAGGAATGGGTATAGGAATAGTTCCTGAGAGGAAGGAAGGGACCTTCTGCAGAGATCACCTTTCCAAGAAAGGTTTATAGGCAAAGTCACAAGGTAGGTACCATATGGGTCATCTGTAATCTACCAATAAAGTTACAAGTATAGCCACTTAGCAATATTGATCTAATTGTGAAGTGGGACACTTAGCAAGGGCATATGGATGACATCACTAACCTTGGTCAGTAATCGATAGTCTTAATCTTTTATTTAGCCTTAATCTTAGTAGTCTTCATCTTAGTCTTGGTGGGTGAGAGAGGAGGGTCCGCTCCTCGTGAGGTAATGGTGTATTTCTATGGGAAATCCCAAGAGGATAGTGCCAATTAGTGTATAATCTCAAGCTTTCGTTCATCCCTTGGCCATCTGCCTGGCTAATTCTCTCGCCTTCTTAAAGTCTTGTTCAAGTATTACCTACCCCAAATACTCTGCATCTCACCTTTCCCTAAATACCATCTCACATTCTCGATTCTTCTTGCCCTGCTCTAACCCTTTCCTCAGACCTCTCCTCACCTTCTACCTCACTCCAGGTTACTTAATGATGTTCACTGCCAGTCATTCTTCCTCCATTAAAAGGCAACTCCAGGAGGGAGGAGATCCTGGTTTTCACTATCCATGCCTCCATAGATGCAGTGACTGTTACAGAATGCTCATTATTCTTAAATGAATGAGAATATCCCTGAAGTAAGCGAAAAGGAATCCCATAGACTGCAAGTCACAGTTGCCCCTGGAACGTAAGAAATCCATGGGGTAAATGAGAAAGGTAAAATCACATCTTCTGAGGCTCCTCCCTCACCCTGCCAATGATAGCCAGTAAGTGAAGAAACAGCCATCAGATACACACAAGGAATGATCACGATTATATTTGCATATTGGGTCACTCTCCCATAATGTGAACCAACCATTGCCAATTTTCAGAATTCACCAAAAGAAATTCTAAAGTGCTTTTTATATTGTCATAAATTTAGTCCTTCCTATATTCAACAGAAACGTAATTGTTCAAAGCACAGCCTGCATTTAAATTTCAACAATAGCTGAAGGATTTGATCAAATGACTCAAGTTGTCTCATTTGATCAGTAAGTGGGTTCTTTTGAGAATTAAAAAGTCTAAATGAGCAAAGCACCTAGAATGGTGCCTAGACAGAGTAAGCACTGCATAAATTTTCACTGTGCTCTTGTTGTGAAGTCATGGCCAGCAAAATTTTAATTTTCTCAATAGTTTCTTGCCAGCCATGGTGGCACACACCTGTAATCCCAACACTCAGGAGGCTGAAGCAGGAGGAATTTGAGGCCAGCCTGGACTATATAACACATTCAAGGTCAGCCTGCACTACATAGTGAGACCCTGTCTCAAAAAAAAAACAAAACAAAAACAAAAGAAGAAATAAAAAGGCTTCCTGGATGACTATTATTTAAGTTATGTATGTCTAAATATTTTAAAGGTAATAAATATGAGAATTTTTTAAATACTAAAAAATACTACATAATAGATATTTTTAAATACTAAAAAAAATTCAAAGATGTTTATTAAGTTGTAAAAGTACAATTTTATCTTCCAATTGCTTTGAATTTTCTAAGTTGAGCAAGCCTTGTAGGCTTCAGTATTTGTAATGTTTTCATATATTTTAAGTTGGCAAAATTTAAACATTATAATTGAAAAGAACACTTCGTATAATAAGTGTTCTGTTGTGCTTGGCCTTTCAACTTTCTGTCTCAAGTTTCCACAAATTCCAATCTAGATGAGCAGTATTCATGGAAGCACCATCGCTTGTTTTAATATTGATAGTTTAGATGTCTCTCTGTTCAAACAAAGAGCAGATCCTCTTCTGGCCGAGACACCTGCAAAATGCTTAAGCACAAAGGCCGTGATTCAGAAGGCTGCAGTGCAGTCAAGGAGCAATTACTTTTGCATATGATGTGAGATAGTCAGCTTCAAACATAGGGCATTCTTGGGGAAGATTAGTCCAAATTACATTTTATTACCTTGGCCCACATGAATGGTCTAAACTTCATCTACTTCTTATTCTAATGGAATTCCAACTAGGGCATTAATATATTGTTTATGACATGTTTGGAGTTCTTGTGTTATCAGTGTGCATTCATGAGAGAAGCTTCAAACAGTATCAGATAACAGAGCTGGATGTTGGATGTTGTACAGAGCAGGGGATTTTATCATCTTGTTGAACCAGTGGCAGTGATTAAATTAAACTGTCTGAACAAAGCTTTTGCATGTCAGACTGTTGAATGGCAAAATGAAAGAGTGACACACTTCAAAGATCAGAGGACAGGAGAGAGGACCACAGTTATGTAACTCCTTATTTACAATATTTAGAAACAAAATCAATAGTTAAGAATAATTTCCATTTTACTTGATCCTTAATCTTTTCCACATTGTTTCCTTCATTACCTCAGTTCATTTTCCTACGTTCCTTTCACATTGCATATTTAATTTCACTTGGAACAGTGACTGACAAGAGTGACTTTTGTTCTTTTTGAGAGAAAGGTACATTATTTAATTTCAAATTTTTCTCTACTTACCTCCAAATAAGATATTTTAAGAAGAAATGGGAGATTGAGATCTTTGCACAATTTATAAATATAATTTTTGTTTAGAGAGAACATTTTTCCCACTTCAAAAGTGAAATAAAAATTTTATATACTGCCCATGTTTATAGCAGCACAATTTGTAATAGCTAAAATGTGGAAGCAACCCAAGTGCCCATCCACAAAAGACTGGATTAAAAAATTGTGGCATTTTTATATAATGGAATATTATTCAGCTGTAAAGAAATACAGTTTTGGGGACTTTGTAGGCAAGTGGACAAAACTGGAGTCCATACTCATAAGTGAAATAAATCAGCGATACATGTGCAGGCAACGATTGTATCACTGGTGTAAGAACCTGAGGGTGGGAATATAAACTAAGAGACATGAAGGAAATCTGTTCAAAAACAAAGAACAGATGGGATGAAGGAAAGGAGAAAAGAAAAAGACAAAAATGTATGTATGTATATATGAATATACATATATGCAGGAGGGCTAACATGGTTCTACTATTGTATTATATCACTTAATGTTAAGCAATAATCGATGACGGGTTATTTGATCAATCTTATATGTCTGTATGTGTTATCCTGAACACACACTTCGAAGAAATCAATATGTAAAGCAGCAACTATTGGTGTTTTGTTGTTGTTGTTGTTGTTGTTGTTGTTGTTTGCCTGTTTTGTTTTTTGTCTTTGGATTTTTGGTTTTTGTGTTTTTTCTGTTGTTGAGAGGATTAATTGTCTGACTAAATTTGCATGTCCGTATATGGGTTCATATATTTACACTTCGAAGATATCAATGGATAAAGCAATAACCACTGTTGAGACCATATCACCTTGTCTATAGATCAGTTGTGATTGTACTATTTTTTATGCTAATTGGTGTCTGTTGGTCAATATGTTTTTGTACTTTTATTTTTTTAAAATAAAAAAAATAAAAAAAAAAGGAATGCAACTCGAGATCATACTCCTAAGTGAAATAAATCACACTCATATGTATCAACACTGTATTATCTCCCTGGTGTGAGAATCTGAAAAAGCAAACAAAATCCAAAGGTACAATAGATATGGTGAATAGGGAAGAAACTGATCAAGGAAAAGAAAAACTGTGATGGGAGAAAAGGGAAAAAGAGGAAGGTAAAGTAAAAAATATGTACACACACAAGACAGGGTAGTTATACAGCTGGTTTCTCTTCACTTATTGAGGGGAAGGTTTAGTGCTAGTAATTTTCTGGGCAATGTTTCACACCAATATCTTGTACTCTGAACAATTATTGTGAATACAGCAATGCACAATGTGTTGACTGTGGTTACTCTCCTACTAACCTGTTTTGAAACTGTTTTATTGTTACTTTTCATGTTTTTCTGTTTAAAATGCAAAAAATTTAAAGTGCTAGGATAATACTGAAATTATTTTTATAAACTGAAATACTGTGGTATTTGAACTCTTTCAAGAAGTTTATTAATTGAAAAGTTACCTAAAAGTATGTAAGTATATCTGGGATAACAGTAATCTTTATAGAAATCTATATGTTTCCTATCCACGATATTTTTAAATCAACAAACTGTTCCAACATTTATTTATTTTTCTCTTTGTCAGTCAAAGAAATCACTTTGTTAGTATTAAGAAAAATGCTATTTCCTCTCAAACAATATAAAACTGGGGACAATCCAGCAAAAACAAATTGAGTTTTAGTACTGTTTCCATTACAAAGTCTGCATAGTTCCAGTTCTAAACTGTTAGGTAGATTGGCAGTTTCCTTTTTACTTAAGACTCTAAAGCAACTACTCATAAATGTTTCTAAAAGTTTAGTCTGTTAGTAGTAGGAAAAGGTTGGTTAACAGATGCCATTACCCTCGGTAAATTTATCAATTTCTATTTTTACTTTAATTTGGATTGATAGACATTTTCAGAGATTTAAAATAATGCCGATTTAGAAATGAATGCTGGTTCCTAATAATGTATCTTTATAATTTAGTTTTTCATTTTAATTTATCACAAAAGCTTATAATCTCTCAGAGATTCATTACTCATTGACATAGCTAACATTTTAAATTACAAAATGCTTTTAATCCAGTTCCACTTGAAATGTTTAGTAGCAACCTTTCTCCTCGCTGTGCACCGCTGACGAGAAGTGTTCAGGCGCATCGTGGAGGTTGGCCGGGTGGCCTGCGTCTCCTTTGGACCTCATGCGGGAAAGCCGGTCGCGATAGTCGATGTCGTGGGAGCACGGCCAGGCGGACGGACCCTGCCCTTGGGTGAGGCAGCAGGCCATGCCTTTCTAGTGCATGCGGCTCACTGGCTTCCTTCCCAAGGTCCCACACAGTGCCCGCCGGAAGTGTGCCCGCCAAGCCTGGGAGAAGGCTGATGCCAGCACAGAAGGGGCAGCCACCAGGCGGGCCAAGAAGACAGGAGCCCGAGAGGAAAAAGCCAATAGGACAGATTTTGACCATTATAAGGACATGAAGGCAAAGAAAATGAGGAACGGAATAATCAAGAACGTAGTGCAGAAGTTGCAGAGGACAGCCATCATAAAGGCCTCTCCCCAAAGGGCGCCTGTTGCGAAGGCTGCAGTTGTAGCTACTGCCGTTGCAGCAGCTGCAGCTAAAGCGAAGGTTCCAGCCAAGAAGCCGACTGCTGCTGGCAAGAAAGCGTCCGGCCGGAGGCTGCGGGTGAGAAGGCCGCACCTGCCCAGAAGCCGCAGAAGGGTCAGAAGGCTGCAGCCCAGAAGGCACCAGCTCCGAAGGCATCGGGCAAGAAGGCATGAGGCTGTTAAAAGAGAATAAAGGTTCTTTTTGACACACACACACACAAGAAATGTTTAGTAGCAGGAAAAAAGATAATTAGTAGCACAGAAAAAAGAGGAACAAAGTGAACCATTTCCTTAGGCTGTTCCTCTGTGAACAACCACACCAGTGTGCATCCTCTGCAAATTTATTTAGTTCTGTTTTTAACCAGTAAGTGTCCAGCTTATGCTGGGTGTAATGTATGAAATATAAGATAAACAAGAAAGTCCAATCAGAGTTGTGTACAGATAGAACAAAACATAAATTTGAATTAGATGTGGACTTATTCTAGAATCAACATAAAAATATTCTCATTATGGAAAAAGCATAACAATTCTTAGATCTATATTATTTAAATTTCTTTGAGATTCTGTTATAAACTATATCTCCAGAAGATACATTTTTGATTACATAATTAAGAAGAGAAATATTTTTGGTATTTTGTATTAAACAGAATGTTAATAATGATCATGTGTATCAAAAGTATTCTTTCATTTTCTATGCATCCAAATCCTTCTATGATCTAAAAAACAAATAATGTACATAAAATTTAAACCATGTGAGTAATGTTATATAAGCATCAATATTCATACTCTAAGCACAAAAACTTTTCTATTTCTCCCTGTATTTTAGAAAAATTATTCATGAATTGGATAAAGAAAATCTCTGTGAAGTCATAAAAGCAGAAACTTTAGTTATAATAAATATCTGGTAAAAATATAACAATGTTAAAAACAAATAAGATTTACACAAACAATAATCAGAAGATTCCAAAATAATCTCTCAGTAACTCTCCTCTCAATTAAGATATTAAGAGCATGTAAGAAAACTCACGAGATATGTCTAAAACAGAACTTTGAAATTTTAATTTGGAAAAATACAATGATAAAAACCAAAAAGGGTCAATAGAGATTAAAATTTCACATTCTAGGTAAACGCAATAAACAACAAACTCCATAACAAAAAAAAAAAAAAAAGAGAGAGAGAGAGAGAGAATTGTTTATTTTACTACATAAAAACTAAAAACTTTTGTTTGGCAAAGATATTCTCAACAGATTTAGAAGATAAATTATAGTCGGGAAAATATCATACAAATAAAAGATAAAATAAATCAAGTAAGAATAAGCAAACCTCAGGAAAATAAATGTGGTGACATAGTTTTAAAAATATGATTTCTCTTTGACCTACCAGTTCTGTATTTAGTAATCTGTTTTGTAAATTTTTTAAAAAGATATAGTCACAAGGCCATTGCAATTAATTTATAATATAGAAAAATGAGAAGTGATGGGTTCATTGGTGAAAAAGAATCACAGTACAAA
Organism: Dinomys branickii; assembly: GCA_004027595.1. NCBI lineage: Eukaryota > Metazoa > Chordata > Mammalia > Rodentia > Dinomyidae > Dinomys > Dinomys branickii. Next base: position 53,500 of record PVLD010010282.1, read on the forward strand.
CAATAGGAACTACAGCCCTTGTAGTAAGAGTGAAATGCTCTTATCAGGGTTTCTTTGTTTTTGTTTTGTTTTTGTCTTTTTAAGATAGGGTTTCACTATGCAGTGCAGGCTGGCCTTGAACTCACTTTGTAGCTCAGGCTGGCCTTGAATATGCAGCGATCTTCCTGCTCCAGCCTCCCAAGTGCTAGATTACAAGCATGTACCGCCATGCCTAGCTCAACAGAACATGAATATTTGGAAATCCTTCAGAAAAATGCTAGAGTTAAGATTTTCCTAATCAAGTGTTTTTTCTAACTCCTTCAGCTGCATATTGCCATGAGTAATCACCGTCTGGATTGTATCCTCCTCTATGGTGCTTTTATTTCTTTTGAATTCTTCCCTTGCCAATTCTTCAGGTATTGGAGGTCAGACACATTTGGAACTTGCTGGATTGTTTGCAAAACCCTCCTGTAGAGGGGGAGAACTTGTTGAACTTGTTGCCTTCTCAGGAACTGCTTTAGCCTCAGCATGCTTGGGGGTAAGCGGGAGGCGGCCGTGTCCATCGAACCCGTGGTCTCCAAACAATAAGAACTAATATGCGGTAATCAGAAGACTTTGAAACAGATAGACAAAGCCTATTGTTTAATGGGGAGCTAGTGGAGGAAGCAAGTAACAGGGCAGTGCATAGGTCAAACTGTGATGTGAAATGAGGGAGGGTCGCATGTATGAAGAAGGAGCGGAGAAATGCGCACTGATCAGGGAACAGTGGTAGCTCTGAGAATCAGGGTTATGATCAGTTTCACTTTCCTTCCCGCCCAACCCCACAGTGACACTGTCCAGCTGAAGGGACTCAAGCTGCTGGTCCCATAGGATGTCCCACAGCTGCATCATCCAACTGGTGGTACTGTGCAACTAAGTTTTTCACAACCCATGTTTTCTACAACTGGAAGTTAAGTCTAATATCTTGATTAGACATTCAGATGAGATTTTTTTGGCAAAATATAAACTTTTCTGTGAGAGGACAAGATTAAATTAGGGTAGGAGAAGATAATAACATTTACATTTTGTGATATGTATTTTAATGTTATTTGTTTTTTTGCAATGAACAAGTCAGTACATGTGCAATCGTTCAAAACATAGACTGCGTTGATACAGAAGAAATGTAGTAGTGTGATAATCATATACTTAAGGAGCAAAAACAAATTATAAGGTCCATAAAATCTATTAAAAAGATTGCTTGTGTATATGCGTATACATGTATACATGTGTATACATATAGATATTTATCAAGATAAAAATTGTAGCAAAAGTTACCTTTGAGGGTGGAATTATTGATTGTCCAACTGTCTGAATTTTGCCTTTGTTTAATTTCTACTTTTTCTCATGAGTAGGTGACACTTTTGTAAAGGAGCGCAACTAGATTTTGAAAATGATAATTTCTTACAATAAGGCAAAACAAAACATCAGAAGTGTATATGAAAACTCAAAAGCAGCAATATTAGAGAAAACAGCCTTGTTCTCCAAGAAAATACCAAACTTTGTTCAATGTAAGTGAGACTTATCTTCCCTAGCCTGGAAAACGTGTCCCTAAATGAGGCTTCCTGAAGTAGGCAGCATTTTCCAGTTTCCACGTAATTATGTTTGAGGGCAGCAGACAGGGAAATATGTTCCACAGAATTTTGCTGGACAAACTATAACTATGACTGAATTTCATTAAAAATCATAATAACAACCATGACCTGTTGTAATAACTTAAGATACAAAATTATGCTCTAAGTAGTAAAAAAAGGACATGAATATAGTGCTTATTAGTATACATGAGTCCTAGAAGAATGTAAATCAACACATAAAAGTGTATCAAGTTATAAATTTGACCTTTTTAACTTTCATTTCGTAGTCACTTGTTAAGAATTTTTAATGAACATCCCTGTACATTGAGCAACAGTATTCAAGTCATTCTAAACGATTTAAACAGTTCTCAGCATTGAGACCATTCACGCAAGCAAGTGGTCATTGCAACACAATCTGTAAGTGATCTTTTTAAATTTGGCGACGCCAGGTCTTGGAAAAGTGAGTGCATAAATCTTTTTTTTCTCTTTTTCTTCTTCCCTTGATTTATCTTCCCTACCCTTAACAACAGTGCATGTTTAACTGGGAAAGAAAAATCTTCAAAAAGAATTCTATTAGGGAAACCACAGAACTTTGCCTTACTGTTAATGGTTCGGTGGTGGGGAACCTATGGCACCCATGCTGCAGGGGGCTAAACGTATCACTGAAGACTCTGAAAGGTTCCCCATCTGTCTTGGTTACTTTTCTCTTATTGTTGAGACAAAAGACCCAATACCCAAAATTAAAGAGGGAAAAGTTCATTTAGCTCACAGTTTGTGGAGGTTTTAGTCCATACCCAGCTGGCTCCAACGCAGTGGCACACGGCAGAAGGTAGCAGTTCAAAGCAGTGGAAGACCCAGAAACAACAGCAGAAAGGGAGGAGCTGGAAAGGAGACTCTTTCTGTCACTTGCACTGTGTGCAGGCTCCCCACCGTAGGGCAGGTGTAGCGCTCACACCCATAGTCCCAGCACTAGGCAATGAATCAATCACAGACTCTAGATGCGGCACCCATGACTGCATGAGGCTTTGGGGGGACATCCAGACACAAACCGCGACACCATCACTGGTCTAGATTAAAGTAGCATTGATGTTCTCAACTAAGTGTAAGTAAAGGTTCAGAAATGTCTAATAGTTATGTCTTTTTTCTCATCGCTTCTTTAGAATCCCTCAACTGAACAGATAAAGTACGGGAATTTTGTTTTTTGTTTCTGTTTTTGTTTGGTTTGTTTTTTACAGTGCTAGGAGTCCAGCCCAGGGCCTTATACATGCTAGGCCAGGGCTTCATCGCTAAGCTGCATCCCCAGCCCGAGAGAATGATTAAAATTTGTTCCATGAATTCTTAGGAAATCAAAAACATAATCTCTACTTCTGAAGGTTTTTTTTCCATCCTAAATGAGACAGTGAAGTAAACCAGCGATTTATTGCTGAATTTTTCTTGCTACCATTTTGCCCAGAGTATATGAAAGAACCTACTTCAGAACTCTCTCTAGCTGCACAAAGCAAGCACTCAGTGCACTGGTTTCTCTCTCCCTTATACCTCCTACGTGTTCCAAAACTTGCCGAGCATTGTCACTTTCAAATGACTGACAGGCTAAACTTTGGGGTGAAAATACCCTAAGCACAGTATCACTTAATGTAAAAAAGAATGAAGTTCTGCCCCAATATGGATGAACCCAGAAACCTATGCAAAGAGAAATAAACCAAACACAGAAGAACAAATATTATATGGCTTCATTATGAAATATCTACAATAGTCAAATTCAAGGATACAGAAAATAGTTCTCAGGGCCATGAAAGTAGAAAAATGGAAAGTTACTACTTGCTATGGAATTTCTTTTTGAGATGATGGAGAAGTTTTAGAAATAGTGGTGATGACTGAACAATTGTGGCTGTAAATGATGCCACTAAATTGTACACTTATAGGAGGTTAAAGTGAGCCAGGCGTGGGGGCTCATGCCTTTAATCACACCACATGGGAAGCTGAGACAGGAAAACCAAAGTTCAACCCTGGTCTGGGCAATTTAGCAAGAACATGTCTCAAAATAGAAAATAAAATCGTCCGCGGATATATCTCAGTGTGAAAAGCCCTGGATTCAATCCCTAATACCACAAAATAAAACAAGCAAAGGAAAAGTGATTAAAATGGTATATGTAACATTTTTTAAAATCTCTTAAAACTTAAAACATGAATACAGTCCCAATTCTGTATCCAAAATATAAAAGTTCTGAAAATTGAGATTTGCTTTTTATGGCTCATTTGATGGCTGAATCTGACCTGATCTGAACAAATTTGGCTGAAAACTATGATGCAAAATTGAAATGACTCTCATGCGTGTTTATGTATCTTACTTAGGGCTATCTGCTTTGCAGCATAAGCATTAATCCTGTCATGGTGGGAGAGATCAGGGATCTCTCTCTGATCTCTCAAATGAAAGCAGTAGACTCATTTGTGAGGCTTCACACTCATGACCCAATCACTACCCCAAGCCCCCAGCACTTAATACTGTCATGGGGCGGGGGGTGCAGGGCAAGATGACAACATGAGATTTGAAGGGATGCAAACCCTTAGACCATAACAACTCAACACTATATTTTAACTTCCTGCAAATCTATCATTTCATGATAAAAAGTTAAGACAATAACACAAAGAGGCAAGGGCTTTCCTGACTGTCTCACAGTGGTTGCCTTCATTTCCTTCCCCAGGCAACCCTGGGGGAAAGATACAGAGACCCAAGAGTTATAGCACGAACTGTGGCTTACCAGGCCCCAGCAAACTTTTAAAGCCTCTATGATCCACTGCTGACAGTCCCATTTTTGGACTGCAGGTGATACTGGTTGATCCCTTGGACAATTCTGGCTGTCTTGAAGCACTCAAATTCTTAGCACAGAACTTGTAACCAAACTAACTACACTGAGAGAGCTTGTGGCCATGATGTAAGCCCTGGCTCCATCTTCCACGTATAATCTGGGTCTGAAGCATGTACAGATGTCCAGCCAGGACATGAAACTTTCTCACTTATTTGTATCAAACTTTATGTGAAACTTCTTATCCTGTGAAATACTACTTTCCTATGGAGAGATATGTTTTGTTTTCTCTGATCACCATAATCATGCCAAACTTTACTACCCATTTAGTACTATTTGTCTTCTTTAAACTCTCAATCAATTACCTTTCTACCAAGAGCTAAGTATACTCTTTAAATTCTAAGTTACATAATTTTAAGGGCATCCAACAATATTTTAATATTAAAGATAAGAACAAAAAATCTGAAAAAACATAATAAGGTAGCAGTCACAATGAAGAAAATGACCCTATAGAAGGACTCAGAGACGATTTCAAATTATGGAAGACTGGCAAATTCATCTGGCGATTTCTTAGGCTCCACTTGAGAATACAAATAAGAAGCTGAGAATCTACTGTTAATAGAGTTACCGCCAAACTTAACCAGAAAACAAGTTCACAGACACCAGTGACAGTGACTTAAGTAAACAATATAGCACAATTTGCCCTTTCTATTCTTTGGACTCTGAATTTTCTGTTTGCATTTGCTTTGGAAATATTTTTAAAAATCCATGGAGAATTAATCACCACTTTAAATAAGAAAAAAAGCAAAATCCATTCAGATAAACTAGAACTAGAAAATGCACAAAGATGTTATCTTCCACAATGGTCAAAGCAGCACTGTTTAAAATGTAGAAAAACTAAAACTCATCTAAATGTCCATCAAAACATAAAATTTTGGTCTGGCAGTTTAAAAATACTGAGTGAAGTATGCATTTACCGACATGGAGAGATGTCCACAGATGATTACATGACTAAAATGTCCTGCTCAGCACTAGGAATGGAGTGGTTCTACTCACATAAGAAATAGCATGTGAACATGTACACATTTGCATATACTTAATTCTAGCATAAGAATTGACAAAATGGTAGAATAATAAGCACTTCATTGTTCACATTGACTATCTCTGGGGATTGAAATTGGAGAGTCATTAGTTATCTACTGCTGTAAACAAATTACTCCAAAACACTAGGGCTGAAAACAACAAGCATTTATTATCTCACAGTGCCTGTGGAACTGAAACCGGGGCCCAGCTTACCTGGGGGATTCTAACCAGAGTCTCTCGGAGAGTACAGCCAGGGAGTTGGCTGCGTCATCTCAAAGCTCAGTGGGAAGAAGACCCACTGCTGGCTTTGCAAGATCAGTTTCTACTTTTGTTTATTTTTTATTGAATAAAATTGAACAAAGAACGGGGTAGGAAATGATCTTTCAAGACACGTATCCAACGCAAGTCCATGTCAGTGGCCTCAGTTCTCCTGTATGTTTCCTCTCATTGTTGGCTCTCCAGGAGGAGAGCTTGGGCTGCCTTTCAAAAATATTTTTTTATTAAAATTTCATTTTCAAGAGCAGTTGTTAAAAAAAAAAATAGCTACAGGTTTAGAGCAAAACTGAGAGGCAGGAGCCGGGTGTGGTGGCATACACCTGTAATCTTAGCACTTAGGAGCTGAGGCAGACAGATTTCTATGAGTTTGAGGCCAGCCTTAGCTACATAAGTGAGTTCAAGATCCAGCAAGACCCTGTCTCCAAACAAAAGAGAGAGAGTGAGGGAGAAGGAAGGAGGGAGGTATAGGAATTTCCTATATACTCTCAGCCTCCACACATGCATAGCCTCCTTCGCTATAACAGCCTACCAGAGTACATTTGTCACAACCAATGACCCACCCGGACCCATCTCCATGAGTTACACTAGGCCCCCTCTTTGGGTTGTACATTTTATGGCTACATGACATATATCCACCAAGACCCTATTATACAGAGTATTTTCCCTACCCTAAAAGTCCTCTGTGCTCTGCTGTTCACCCCTTCCTCTCCTCTCAGCGCTGCCAACCGCTCTTTTCTGTCCCCACAGTGTGGCTTTTTCCAGAAAGTCCAATAGTTAGAAGTGTTCAGTAAGTAACCTTTCTATATCCGCTTCTTTCACTTAGTAAGATGAGTTTATGTTTCTTCCATGTCTTTTCATGTCTGCATAGTGCATTTCTTTTTAGTGCTGAACAAGCTCACCGTCTCTTTATCCATTCACCTACTGAAGGATCTCTTTCTTGCTTCCAGGTTGTAGCAATTCTCAACAAAGCTGCTATGCTAACATCCACGTGCAGGTTTTGTACGGACACACATCTTTCAACTCCTCTGGGTAGCAACAAAGGAAAGAAATTGCTGGGCTGTGCAGTTTAAGTCTGTTTCGTTTTGTAAGGGACTGCCAAGCTGCCTTCCAAAGTGTGTGTTACACTTTGCATGTACGTGGCCATCTACTCTTATACACTTACACAGGAGTTTTAAAAATGTATTTTATGCAAATACTTACATAATTCCCAAACAGAATGATGTCTTCAGTAAGCAGTTTGCATTACTCTGGGGCGAGCTGAGATGAATGAGCATCCAGGCAGCAGTGAATGATGTATGTGCACGAGTCAGTTCTGGAGAGACTTTTTAATCATTTTAACTACAGTAAGAAAGTTACAATATTATTAGTGATTACTAGTAGGGATATAACAACACTATTAGGGAGAAGTTTTCATCTTCCTGAAAATTTAAATACATTTCATATCCAATCTTCCCTGTGTCTACTGAAGGTTATCCTTTTTAATTGGTATTTTTATCAAGATACTATTCTTTTAAACCACCTATAATGGTTTTACCAAACAGACCGCTCAGTTGTACTGCTTCGGGCTGGAGGTACAGCTCAGTGGTGTAAGTGCTTGCCGCTAAGCACTAAGGCCCTGAGTTCGATCCCCGGTCCCAGAAAAAAAAAAAAAAAAAAAAAAAAAAGTTGTACTGCTTACAAGTATGAACTTCTGTGGAGCCAGATTGCCTTGGTTATAATGCCAGCCCAGCCTTCTACCATAGGAAAGTTATTTAATCTGCCTTTGTCGTTTTTCTCTTTTATAACATGAGGGTTGAGCTGGGCGTGGTGACACATACCTGTAATCCCAGCACTTGGGAGGCTGAGGCAGGAGGACTGTTGCAAATTTGAGGCCAGCCTGGGCTACAAAGTGAGCTCAAGGCCAGCCTGGACTGCATACTAAGACCCTGTCTCAAAAAGACAAAAATAAATAAATAAATAAAAATTATTTAAAATAACATGAGAGTTGTTACAATAGTGTATGCCCTTATAAGATTTTTATAAGGATGAAATGAATTAATTTCTACAAAGCCCTTAGAATAATACCTTGTACATCATCACTCAGTACTAATCAGATCTTATCATTATCTTATTTTTTATGTCTGGCTGTGAGGAAGCCTTGTGTAGGCAGTTTTTTACTGTTTTTGTTTTTGAGACAGGTCTTACTATGTAGTCTACATTGGCCTGGAACTCCCTATGTAGCCCAAGCTGGCCTCGATCTCACTGTGATCCCCTTGCTACAGCCTCCTGAGTGCTGGAAGTGCAGGCATGCACCACTACGCCTGGCCAACATAAGTAGTTTGAACTTGAGGATGGTTTGATACAAACTGGAATGCACAGTCCCAAACAAAACAGTGGGACCAATGATGGATAGGAATCCAAGGAAGACTGTACATGTACCTTTTGTCCTTGATGTTGTTCAGATATTACTGACTACATTTCCAACCCTTCTACTGAAGGAGCAAGTTACAGTCTAGCCTGGTGGTGCACACCTGTAATCCCAGCACTGGGGAGGCTGAGGCAGGAGGATTATTGCGAGTTTGAGGCCAGCCTGGGGACAAAGTGAGTGCAAGACCAGCCTGAACTTCACAGGGAGACCCTGTCTCAAAAAAAGGAGCAAGTTACAAAATGTGGTATGAAGCGTGGGTATTATCAGTGGCAACTGAGAACACCAAGGAGTTTTGAAGATGTAGGTAGGAACTTGGCAGGGGAACATGGTGCCACCCAAGGGAGTGGGAAAACTTTTCTTTCTGATGCCTAAAGAAGGCTTAGGACACCAAGGATGTCAGTTTAAAGGTGAGATTTCAGGTTGCAATTATTATGGCCTATCTTATGCCTTTTAAATATATTATACTAAACTGTGTGTCAGCATGAATCGTACCTCAGTTCAAGACCTTAATTTGTTCCAAGATTCTGGGGAAGACGGCCACATCTGTGTTCATGTGGGGAAGATGGCCACGACTGTGTTGATCATTCGATGTGTATTTCACATCGAATGGAAGCAAAATTTCGCTAAACTCTTCTCTTTGTGGACCAAATTGTTTGCAAAGGAAGCATTCATGAACCTGGGTACCACTGTATTTCTCAAGATAAGAAAATGTAGGTTACCAAGCAGTCCACTGAAAATTACTTTCCAGTGTGGCTTAAGATGAATCTGCATAAATAATGAGGGATACTCTATCTCCTAGATTACACACTTATATATGTGTCCTGGGCATAGAAGCTATTGGTCACATTGGGGCCACCTCTATTTTTCTCCAGTCTTTTAAGGAAAGTGTTTGATAGAACAAAGGGACAGACAATACACCATGGTGACAAAAGTGAACTGGCTTTGCACATGCTGTTTCTTCTGCCTGGACTCTTTTTGAACCAAACCTCTGTGAATATCACCAATTTGATCTCGAGGTCTTATTTAGAAATCACGAGGTCCATAACCAGTTTTCCTGATCCCACAAGAATAGGAATGCATTCCCCTCCATTATGGAAGTTGCACACTGAATTGGGGTGATTTATTCATTGTTTTGTATTAGTTTTTGAACTTCGGCAGGTTAAAGAAAGACTCTTACTGGCTTTGGAATCAGTATAGCCATAGGTCATGCCTTGCAAGTGGGAGGTACTCAAAAGATACTGGTTAAATGAATGAAGGAACAAATGCAGGCACTCTAGGGAGGTGCAAAGATAATTCTTCAAGTCCTTTCTTCTTCTCTTTGTTTTGCTTTAACTTGGAACTGAGTATACCTCTGTCCTTTGTCCTTTTAGAATAACGCAGAGCTAATGGGAGGTCCAGAGACAAAGCACACAAGAAGTTAACTACTGAAAGCCAGTTCTGGTCCAGGCTTTACAGAGACCTCAAGGGGTGTTACACTACCCATGCAAGCCGGCAGATCAGGAAATTAGAAATAGCAGAGCAAAATCTCTACCTGGGAAAAGAGCTGAGATAAAGCAACTTTTGCTTCCCCTGTCTTTAGGGAATGTAAGCTAGACAGATGCTACAGACTGAGTGCTTGTGTCCCCCAGATTTTTACGTTAAAACCCTTACCCCCATGGGATGGCATTAGCAGTTGGGAATTTGGAGTGGTGATAGATCATTAATAGGATTGTGCCCTTGCAAAAGACCACAGAAACCTCTGTTACTCTTCACAGTGTGAGGACATGTTAACTTTGCAAGCGTGCAATGCAAACTAGGACCCTCACCAGAACCCAGCAGTGCTGACACCCTAATATCAGACTTCAGCCTTCAGAACTATGTGAAATAGATTTCTATTGTTTATAATCTACCCAGCCTATACAGCTGTGTCATTGTAGCCTGAATAGACTACGGTAAATTAAATAAAAGAATGAAAACCCAAATGACAGACACTCAACTAAAGCTCACTCTGACATAGGGCAGCTCTGTCCTCTGCTGCCATGCTGGGTAGGTGTGACTTGAGAATAAAGAAGGAAGGAGCTTAAAGGCAGAAAGGAAGCTGGGCATCACTGGTTAAGTCCTCCTCTCGCCTGCCAAGCAGGCCACCTGTGAGTCCATCTGTGGAAATATGCCTGTAAAATGACAGAAATGCTGCCCATCCCTTGCTGTCGTTGTTATTGCTGTTAAAAACAGCTGTAGGTTATCCAGCATATTTATGGAAGGAATTGGTCTCAGGTTAGAGATAAGCAAGTACCACTGTGTTCCATTTATGGAAGTCAGAGCTCGGCAGCTAAATGCCACAACAGAGACAATTTCCAGCTCAATAGAACTATGGAATTTTTAGAGCTTACATGGTTTCCACCAAATGGAAAGAAGCAACATTGGAAAATGGAGAGAATGAATGTCAAGATGAAAGCCTCCTCCACACAGAACAATGAAACCCACCGAAGCAGAGTGAGTCTGCTGTGCCCTGCTGCCGCAATGATGCCGCTGAGTGATGACCCGCTTGGCAGCAGCCAGGGGGTTCTGCTCCAGTAGGAAGTTGAAAGTCTTTGCTCTTCCTCTGAAACCTGATGAGGAAACACATTTCAGTTAACAGCGGTCAAATCTTCTCTGGAAGATTAACAAATGATTTCAGTGCAGGGTTTCTGCACACCCTAGAAGTATTCTAGAAGTGACTGCTTGGTACACCATGGTACTGTCCACACTTTTGGTTTAATTACAGATGTTTTCCCATGTTATGTATTTTTCTTCAAGTATATAGTTTTATCATGCTTGTCAAATTGCTTAATAGACAAGATGTTGATTTTTGACCATGTTCTGCGCATCTCTTTACAGCATGATTGCATACAGGTTTCACCCATAGCATAAGAGTAGGAGCAAAGGTCCAACTCATAACAACATGGGAGACTATAATTACGAAGTGACCGCTTACCTAAGCACAAACTATCTCTCATATCATTTTGTGGATCTAAAAGTTAAATTAATCTTACTATTTTTGACGTCAGTCCTTAATTTGACCCTAGGTTTCATCATCTTATTTCTCCCAGTTTCTCACCTCCCTATATGCATGCAAAGGAAATTCATGATAAGATCTGGCATTGAGCAAATGATCTTTGCACTCTGGGAACTGCACCATTTTCTTTACAGACTATCTTTTTCCCAGTAACTTTAAGGTAGCCATTATTACCATCACCTCTATATAGACAGAAGAAGATTGAAGGTGAGCAAGATTAACATATTCAAATTTACGTGGGTAGGGTGTTGAGATGATTGTTCAGCAAACACCATCTTCTCTTCCCTATGAGCAGAATTCCCTGAGTCTTGATATTGAATTTGGCCATAGAATGTACGTGGGCTCACAGAATGTTAACAGACATGACATAGCAGAGACATTAAAGCTGCTTCATGAATTTGTATTGTCTGTCGCTTCCCAGCGACCTGCCATGACAAAAACATACTTCAGACAGTTGCTGTCCCTTCATCCTGGGCTACATAATGAAATACACATGGAAGAACCTAGTAGTCATTGACCCTGAAAATCCCAGGAGTATGAAGACACAGTGTAAAACCAAGTTAAACCTATAGCTCAGAACCCAGAGCCTAGCTAAACTGTTGTCACTGAACTCTGAACAGAAAATCAGTCTTTACTGGATTATGCCACTAAGTATAGGGATACTTAGTTGCTATAGTCTGAATCTTTGTCCCCACTCCACTCTCCAAATGTATATGTTGCTTCCCTGTTCCTCAGTGAGCTGGCATCTGGTGGTGAGGCCTTTGGGAGGTTTTTTGGCCATAAGAGTAGGTGGTCAGAAAAGACACAAGTGAGACGACATCTTTTCACCATGGGAAGGTACCGCAAGAAGGCGTCCATCTGCCCCCCTGGACTCTCACCAGGAAGCACATTTTGGCCTGCACCCTGATCTTGTACTTCCCAGCCTTTGAAGCTGTGAGCAATGACTTTCTGTTCTTTAAGCCACTCGGTCTATGCTGTTCCTGTACAGTGGCCCACGCTGACTAAATTGTTCCCTGTGCAGCGCTGCTGAAGTAATGTGAATAGTAAGCTGTGCGGGTGGGCTTCAGACTTATGTCTGCTAGGTGCCAAAACATGCGCTCACTTCTTAATATGCTCTTTCTGAAACGGAACAATAGGGAACTGAATGTAAGATATATGGCTCCAGAATCTGAGCAGTCTATGCTAAATGATTTTAAAAGGCAAAGAAGAAAAGCCAGGACAATGAAGAGGGAACTCTGAGCCTTGCGAGCCCCTGGGGAGAGGGGATGCTCTGTATGACTGTTCTCAGCCGCACGTCCCCACCTCTCCTTCCACCTACCTAACCTAACTGTCAGTTCCGCACGCTGTGGAGAAGACAGACACAGTGCATAAACTGGCTCAACGAAGCAAACATCTCCAGAGAAGCTCTGAAGTAGATTTTACGTATACTGTCCTCTTTCATTTCAAAGGGCAGAGAATTCTCCTGCACATATTTCCACCGGTTGCAAGGATCCAGAATACCAGTTATGAGTCAATATTTAACAAACGCTCAAATGTAAGTGGTTTCTTTTTGATAGCCTATCATTTTCTGATAGGATAGGGACCTAGAAATTCATAATCATGGTTTTCATTAAAAAGCATCCTTGGCACTTTTTATGGTAAAAATCATTAGCACTTGTCTTTTGGCAAAATTCCAAACCAAGCAATTATATCATACCTGTTCGTGCTCCTCCCGTGATTTCAAATGTCATTCTTCTTGCTTTCTTCCTTGAAACAATGTGATATTACTATGAATGCCTAATTCAATTCCAGAAGTCAGTGAGCCATGGTTTTCCTTTTCTTAATACCAGGGCTTTTTAGAGTTTTAATTAACTAATCATTATAAAGCAATTGTATGAAAGGAAATATGATATTTATAACATTGATATCAAATGATTTTATAATACTTAAAGTCAGTAAGGTCATTAAGAGAGAAAAATTAGAAAACTTCTTAGCTCTCATCCAATCTCAAAAAAAATTTTCAGCAACAGTCATAGTTAAAGCTGTATTTCAGGTTCACTTGATAAAAGGTAGTCCACTTTCCAGCAATTATAAAGTAGTGTAGATTTTATTTTATTTTGGGATTTTAAGTTATCATTATTATGATAATGAAACTATGACTTAAATGCTCAAATTAGATGGAAGTGCTTCTCTAGTTCATTCTACTAGTCAAGATTCTTCAAGGACACAGTTGCAAAATGCTGTGTGGGGATATGAGTGAGTATGAGGCAGTGAGGCAGAGAAGATGAGCATTTAAGAAATTAACTCAAGCAATTGTAGGTATTGGAAAGTCTGAAAGCATCAGGGCAGCCTGGCAGGCTGGAAATGCTATAGTCTTCAGTCCGGAAGAAGAATTACTTCCTTTTGGAGGGATCCCAGCCTTTTTTCTTAAAGCCTTCAGCTCACTGGAGGAGGCCCGTTAGCGCTACGTAGGGTAACCTACATTACTCAGTCTATTGATTCAAACATTAGTGACAGTTTTTCAAAAAAGCCTTCACTGCAGCATCTAGACTTGTACTTGATAAACTAGACACTATAGCCTGGCCAGGTTACATCATAATATTAACTGTTACTCTCACTGATCAGCAAAACAGGATGACTGTAATCTAGAAGGTTCTCTAGACAATGAAATGACACAGAGAAAGACAAAAGTGCAAATTGTTTTCACTTCTATTCTTATCCCCCCAAATTATGTTCATCAATAGTTAATGCACAGGATGACACCAATACTCTACTCAGTCTGCCTGTGAGCTGCCCTCTGCTGTGGCTAACATTTAACATGTGTGGTAAGGGAAGGGTGCAGGGTTCAGGGCCCAGAAGTCCTTTTCAAGTTTACCGAAGATACTGCTATAGACTGAATAATGACTCCTCCCTGCAAGGTGCTTGTGTCTTAATCTCAAGAACTTCTGAATATGTTATTTTTCCTACTGTATCTTTATTCAGGGTGTTCAGAGAAATAGAGCTAAATTTATAAATAATTAGATAGAGCTAGAGCTGGAGCTAGAGCTATGGCTAGAGACAGAGGCAGAGACAGAGGTAGATTTACTAGGAGGGATCAGCTCATGTGATTTGGGAGACTGAGAAGCTCTACAATCTACCATCAGCAAGCTGGACACCCAGGGAAGTCAGGGGTATAATTCAATCTAAGTCCAAAGGCTTGAGAACTAAGCGAGCCAATGGTGTAAATTCTACTAGAGGATGGGAGATGATATGATGAGATGCCTTGGCTCAAGTGATTGGGCAGAAAGAACAAAAATGGGAGCAATTTTTTCTTTTTTCCACCTTTGTCCTGTTCATGCTCTCACTGTATTTGACGGTGCCTTCTACATTAGGGAGGGTAGTCTACTGAGTCAAAGTCTCAGATGATAATCTCACTTGGAAACATCTTCACAAGTATACCCAGCAACAATATTTAACCTGGGCACCCCATAGCCAAGTAAAGTTAACACATAAATTAACCATCACACAGAGCAAAAGATCATTTTGCAAATGTAGACCAAGTTGAGGACCTTGAGATTGGAGAGTCATCCTGAAATATCTAGGTGAGCCCTATGTGATCATAGTTGACTATAAGAGAAACACAAGTCAGAATCACAGAGATGACAACCAAAGCAGAAATGGGAGCAATACCCTGAGGAGATGGAAGAAGAGGCCACAAGCCAAGGCATACAGTTTGCATCTGGCAACTTGAAAAGGCATGGAAATACATTTTCTCTTAGAATTCCTGAAAGGATGCTGCTCTGCCAGCTCCTTGGAGGATTTTTACCCTGTGAAATCCATATTTGCATAAACAATGCATTAACTACAGAAAAGGTGGAAATTTCTTACTGGATTTCAATGAAATCCTTACTTCACTGTTGAATGAGAATTTAAAATGTGTGTTATGGTTTTACACAATCATGTGTGCTGCACTTATGAGCCAGGGTGTTTGTGAGTTATTTCTCCTATGGCACCCATTCAACCATGCGTTGAAAAAAAAAACCGAAACCTTAGAATCATATCTTCAAGTTATTTGATCACAAAGGGGTAAGTCAATATTTTAAAAATATGTCACTTATCAGTTCACAAGGAGAACCCAAGATCTTATCAAGCTGCTGATCTCACTGGTCTGCTGCTATCTGCCAGGCAGCCCCTCTGGCCAGGTGGAACACAGAAGGCAGTTTCTGCAGAGCCCTGGCTGCCTGGAAAAGGAGACATGGAATACTGAGGAGTGCCCAGGGCAGCCGGCCAGCCTACACCTCATCTCAGCTTAACCTGTTTCTTACTCATGCTGGGCACCAGTCATCTAGCTGGTGGCTGTAGATTTCTATGATAATCAGGTAGATTATGATTATACCAAGGCAATTTGAAAAGACAGAAGTGAAGAAAGTAAACTGAGAGCTTTTTCCTCCTCAAATATACACACATCTGTTAAATCATCCTCTATTAGTTGGCACGATGGTAAAATGTTTGTGCTCCCCACTCCACAATTCATAGTCTGAAACTGTTGGGGGAGTACCAGGAATCAAACTCAGGACCTTGCGCTTGCTAAGCAGGTGCTGTGCTGCTGAGCTATATCCTTAGTCCCATGTTTTGACATTTTAACACCCTCCCACACCAATGGTATTAAAAGGTGGGCTACCTGGGGAGGCAATTAGGTTGAGGGCTCCATTCTTACAAGGGCCTGTAATATCCATAGAATGGATGGCCTTTCCACTATAGTGGGAAGACTCAGGGGAAGCGGGTCCCCATTGGACCCAGATACCAGCACCTGCTGCACCTTGATGTCATTCTTCTTGGCCTCCAGAACTGTGAGAAACAAATTTCTGTTGTCTATAAGCTACCCAGTTTGTGACATTCTATCGTAGCAGTCCAAACAGAGAACAGGAAGGAAGGTTGTATTTCCTGATGTGCAGATCTCAGCCTCTTCTTATTTCTGCCACCATCCAATAAAAGACAGGATACCTACATCTTCTAGGTCTTTTCCTCCTTACACGTCATATTTATCTGCAATATTTAACCCCTCTGGTTTTTCCTCAGCATCTTTCATGTCTGTGGCAGTTAATTAATTAACAGCCAACTTGGGTGGCATTGCCCAGCCAGTTTGGGTCAGCATAGTTGCCAGAATGGTATGAAAGAGAACGGGAGAGAAGGGCTTTATTGCTGATCTCCCTCAGAGATTCTTTGGCTGTTCTTGGCTGAACTGCGGTGTTCAACTTCCGCTCCATAAACTGTTGTTCTCTTGGGAGGAGCTTTGGTATTTGCCTTCCCTGGGGGGGGGGGGCAGTCTTGGCCTCTGGATACAGCCTTGTGTGGGACTTTGCTGTGGGCTCCAGGCTGGATTCCTCGGATGTCTGGTGCACGGACAGCTTTCCCGCACGCTTCTACATTTAACTGTTTTTCTTTGAAATGGCATTTATTTTTCCTTCATTTTTAAAGCATATTTTCCTTCATTTTTAAAGCAATTGTAGCAAGGTGTTTTCTTCAAAACTAAATATTTCACTCTGTGGGCAAATACTGTAAGGTACTCTTGTATATTTGTGTCTTGCATTAAATCTTTTCTTTCACAAACACTGGCTAATACAACATCCTAGGGCACAGTCTCCAATTTTAATGATTAGTGAAAAATGTTGGCAGTTTGTCAAACACACAGCCTTTTTTTTTTAACCCCAAGATTCTCATTCAGTACAAGCAGGGTTTAGGAATCTCCATTTTCAATAAGCCCTTCCCTGCCATGGTCCTCTGGACGAGAAAGATATTTCTGTGATTTAACCTCTGTTCCCAGCTTCAGTTTCTGTTAGGAAGGTTCCAAATTCTATACCTCTTGGTTCACTTTCTTAGGGCCCTAAATCTGCATTAAGCACCAACGGTTACCAGATGTGGTAGTGCACACCTGTCATCCCAGAACTTGTGAGGCTGAGATAGGAGGATCAAAAGTTTGAGCCTGATGGCAAGTTTGAGCTCCAGCTGAACAACTTAGCAAAAGACTCTCCAAATCAAAAAGGGCTGGAGCCTCGTGTGGTGGTGCACACCTATAATCCCAGTACTTGGGAGGCTGAGGCAGGAAGATCTTTGTGAGTTCCAGGGCAGTCTGAGCTAGAGTGAGTTCAAGACCAGTCTGAACTGCATAGTAAAACCCTGTCTGGAAAAAAAAAGACAAAAAAGGCTGGAGATGTGGGTCAGTGATAGAGTGCTCCTGGGTTCAATCCCCAGTACTCCAAACAAAAACAAAAGGACCACAACTGTAAACCCCTCTTGCTCCAGTTTTGAAAGCTAACATGTTATTATTGCATAATTTTTTAAACAAACCCATTGGCTTTCCCTCCAAACTGTTTTCTGTTCCTGTCTGCCTTAGCTTTGTTCATCACCAGTTTTCTATTGGGTGAACTCAAAACCTTCAAAAAATCTCCATTACCACCGGGGGTCTGTTGACACGAGGAAATGCACTAACTGCTTTCTCTTTGTATTCCTCAACCTGCTGCTACTTCCTCTGTCTGCTGATCTGGCCCGAGTGCTAACTCGTCCTTATTGCCCTTTTCTCTCCAGCCAGCCCAGCATGCTGCTGCTAGGTGCGTCTTCCTAGGAACAATTCAGATTCTAGAAAACTTCCATGACTGTTTAATATCAAGTTTTAATCCAAACATCTTTGCTTGCAATCCGGGTCCTTCCCTGAGCCTCTGAAGGTTCTGTCCTGCTTCCCAGATATATCCCAGAGGAAGAGGCTAGCCACAGGGTGCCAACTGTGTTTTCCTCTGTTTTGTTGCCTGTGGATTTTTATGTTACTATTTTTTTTTAATTTTATTTTAAAGACAAAAGAATGGAGACATATGAACCAGAAAAGCCATAAACAATACAGAAAATACAAAGTTATACAGAATATAGTAGGGAATTAGAACTGGATGTTGTATTACATAGTTATCTTCACATTAGTTAACACAAAAACATTAAAGGAAATACCAAATTATAGATAAGATAGTAGG